>APFE030370279.1:0-33901 GCA_000404065.3 Pinus taeda
ATGCTCGCACCAAAAGATCATTTTTTTGGACAGGCATGAAAAAGGACATCCTTAATTTTGTAGCAGAATGCGATGTATGTCAATGCCACAAAGGGGAGACCGTCAAAGCACCAGGCACATTACAACCATTGCCCATCCTGGCATCAATATGGACGGAGGTTTCTATGGATTTCATTACAGGTCTTCCAAAGTCCAGAAACAAGTCAGTCATCATGGTGGTTGTGGACAGACTTTTGAAGTATGCTCATTTCTGCGCCCTACCCCATCTGTTTACATCGACTCTGGTCACTCAACCTTTCATGGATCATATCTTCAAATTGCATGGCATGCCCACTTCTATTGTGTCCGATCGTGACCCGACCTTCACTAGTAATTTTTGGCAGGAACTCTTCAGGCTACAAGGCACCCATCTAAAACACAGCACTTCCTATCATCCACAAACAGATGGTCAAACTGAAGGCATCAAAAAATGTCTGGAAACCTACCTTAGGTGTTTCACTTCAGAAAAGCAACATCTGTGGGTTCAGTGGTTACCTCTGGCTGAATGGTGGTATAACACCAACTATCATGCCACCACCAAAATGACTCCCTATGAAGCAATATATGGTCAACTCCCTCCTTCCCCTACTTCTTATATCAAAGGATGCTCAAAGGTACAAGCAGTGGATCGACTCCTAGAAAGTCGTTCAACTATGCTCGCCCATCTTAGAGAGAATCTTCATCAAGCTCAAAACCGCATGAAGCAACAGGTAGATCAGCATCGCTCGAAGCGCCAATTTTAGGAAGGGGATCAGGTATTTTTGAGGCTGAAACCCTATAAGCAAACATCACTCAAAGACAAGGGTTGTCAGAAACTATCTCCAAAATTCTACGAACCATATCGAGTACTTCAACGCATTGGAGAAGTAGCATACAAGTTGGTTTTGCCGCCTACAGAAAAAATCCATCCAGTTTTCCATGTCTCATGCCTCAAGAAAGTGATTGGGAAAAATTGCAGAATTCAAACCAGTCTACCTGAATTGGACAAGGAAGGGTCAATCTGGCTCCAACCTGAATAGGTCATGGACACGCGAGAATGACCCCTGCGTGGCCGAGTGATTAAGGAAGTCCTTGTCAAGTGGAAAGACACCTCTCCGGAAGATGCAACTTGGGAACCAACCACTATTCTTCAGCAGTTTCCGCAGCTCCAGCCTTGAGGACAAGGCTATTCTTAAGGGGGAGGGCATGTTAGGGTCCCACCCTAACCCCCTTATTTATGTAGTGGGATCACGTCATAATAAAGAGTCAATAAAGCCCATATTAATAATTGTAAGTGGTTAACCCGCTCTTTATTACGGGACCACAGTTAGTTGCAAATGGGCCTAGTATTAGGTAGATGGTATCAATAAAACCCATGGTATTGATCCATGGTATTACATGTATGAGTCATATATAAAGGATAGAGACTCCCTGCGAGGAGCATCGTGTCTCTTATTTTTGAATCGAGCTCTGCTCTATTGGAGGTTTCCCCCTCGAAGAGGCCAGTGAACATTGCTTTTGAATAATAAAGTATTTGCTGTTGACTCTCACTATTCTATGTTCTGGGTATTTTTCTTCGCATATTCTGTATTTGGGTATCTTTTGTAGGTTAAAAGCATAACATACAGTCCCTTTTGAAGTGCCCTTCCTTTCCGCATTTCTAGCACACCACCTTTACAGGTTTTCCTTGAGATTTAGATTCCCCTCTAGATTTAGATCTCCCACTCGATGACTTATTTTTGTTTTTGTTCTAGGACCATCCTCATACAGACAAGGCATCACCATTCTGGCTCTCCATATTTTTCCGTCTCATCTCCTCCGTCGGCAATGCTGATACTATTTCATCAAACTGCAAGGCAGTTGCATTGCTACCTATTGCAATAACTAGACTATCCCACGAATCTGGTAGAGAAAACAACGAACTCATGCACTTATCTTCATCTGAAATTTTAATATCAACAGATTCTAACTGACTTACCATAGTATTAAATGCATTTAGATGCTTTGTCATCGAGTCTCCATCTTTCATCCTCAGCTTATACAATTTTTTTCGCGGGAAAAGTTTATTCACTAGAGACTTAGATTGGTACAAAGTCCCTAACTTGTCCCACAAAGCCTTCACCATAGCTTCCCCTAATACATTCAGCAATATTGAATCTGAGACACACAATCCTACTGTGTTCTTTTCTTTTCAATACAACTTCTTCCATTCTTCATCAGACACTCTCGTTGGTTTAGTACCCGGATCTACTATGATCCACTGATCTTTATCCACCAACAGATCCTCCATATTGAGCTTCCACAACTCAAAACTCTTACCATTAAATTTCTTGATCTCTATCTTTCCACTACTTGCCATCTTCTTTCACCACCAGAATCGATCTCGTATATCTCCCACTGAACAGGGTCTACCACAGACCCGAGCAAAACCCCTCAGCAACAAAGGCGTCCCCTTGAAGCCAAAAAAACTCTGATACCAAATGTAGGTTTTAACCCTGTATAGAAATTACATGCATACAAATTCTTAAACACAGAAAATAAACAATGCGAGAGCATAACACATAAAACACATAAAGACAGAGATTTTCCCCTGGATCCCAAAACCGAGACTACCAGCTTGATTTTTCATTATATTCCTTTCAATGTTACAATACATATATATACATGCCAAATCATCCAATACCATGGACAGAAAACCATCGCGTCCAAAACCATGGACCGAAAACCATAGGTAGGTTTGCCCAACCTAATATAGGGTCCAAAAAAAAATAAAAATCCCAGGGTGCTGCCTCGGACCCCGTAGAGGGGGGCTACCCACCCCCCTCAAACCCCCTGGACAGCGGGGGCTACCGTCCCCCCTGTGACTCCCCTGCTGCGCAATCGACGCAATGAAGGGGGGGCTACCGTCCCCCCTGTGACCCCCCCACCCCCCGGTTCACTATGTGGGTTAGTCGTAGAAAGAATATAACACAAACCAACATTCCAGCTACCGGTTCGTTATGAATCTAGTACTCATTTTCTCACATCTCTAAAGCAGGATACCATGACCCATATCTATGATCACATCCATGAATGAAGACGTTGGCGTTGCCTCATCAAATTTGAAATCCCTGATGAGTTGTTGACCGAATGGTTCACCAAGTCATTCATAAACAAAATAGTTGTAGATATAGCAATGGGTGGCTATGTTACCGAGGACTAGGCTATTTCCCATGCCCAGTATTTGGATTTGGTTTATTCCCAATCTGGCATGCTATATGAAATTTTTCCTGATGCTCCAAGGTCATCTTCAAATATAGCATCTTCGAAGTCTCCCGATGTGCCACTCGTTGATGGTATAATTGGATCAGTATCTTAAACTTCCACTAAATCTTCTACAAAGAAAAAATCTATTTCGAAAACTAATTCTAGTCATCCTTCGACAAACCCATCAAATCCTAGTAAAACCTCTGAGGTCAATGTCATCCACTCTATCACGACAGATAAATCCTCGAAAGGTAAGAAGAAGGGTAAAGGTAAAGAAAAATATGATACCCCAAAACAGGATCCTCCTAAGTCATCTGTTGATGATGCCTCCAAACGAAAGCTGAAATATTCTTGCCTCATTTGTGAGGAAGATCATTATACCAAGGATTGTCCCCGACGTTCCGAAGTGATTCATTTATTGAAAGGGACTCTGGCTGTTTTGAAAGAACCATTCCCATCTCAACAGACTCAGTTGGTAGACCATCCACAATCCCCTAGCTCATCTGGTTCTCAGGTTTACATGATGATGGGTTCATTTCCTAGCTCTGTAGCCACTCGATCGAAAGATTATCAAACCCCTCAAAAGAAGACAGTGGAAAAAGAGGCCATTGATATACCTTCTACTTCCACCCACCAAGTTCTGGTCCTCTCCATATTGAGAGACCTAATAATGAATCCGTTATCCAATTTCCTCCTAAAGATGTGCTTTGGAAGTCATCCTATAATCCAAATGCTAGAGTTGCTCAACATTACAGTATTCCCGAAGATTTAGCTCAAGCACCTTCGGTGATGTCTTCTTTTTAAGTTATCCAAACATGTCCAACGCAACGAAAATCATTATTGTCTACTATAGAAGGCATCAATCCTGCTAATTCAAACTTGATTACTGTCGATCTTGAAAACCATGTTCCTCGTCTTCCTTAGCAGATTGCATTTTTTATTCAAGCCATTATAAAAGGAAAGAAAATCTATCACACTATCATTGATGAAGGTTCCTCTACCTGCATCATGTCGGTTTTGTGTTGGAAATCTATTAGCTCTCCACCTCTTAACCAGTCCCTAGACACCTTGGAGGCCTTTGATGGCAGAGGCTCCCATCCTTATGGTATTCTCACAAGTTTTCCCATCACTTTGGAAGGGAAGACTCCCGAGCTAGAAGTGGAAGTTGTAGATGCAAATCTGAACTACAATGTTCTACTTGGACGAAGTTGGACCCATACCATGTTTTGTGTGGTTTCCTATTTATTCTGGGTGCTCCATTTCCTCATGAAGGAAAAATTGTCACCGTTGATCAATTGTCATTTTTCTATTCCAATGCCTCGAATGTCAACGTCCCATATGTGGGAAATACCGATATTCCATATGAGAGCGTGGCGGCAAGTCTTTTTAAAGATTCTTCTTTAATGGAAACTTTTTCTCTCCCACCTCTGCATGTTGCCTCGATCAACATGATCTCTGTCTCTACTAACCCATGGATCATTCCTTCTTCATATTAGGTTGATTCATTTTGTGGCGTTATGCCGCTAAGTCCCTTGGAACAAGCTTATCATGAAATTGTCACGGCTTTCGCAGTTGCTTCATAAAGTGTTAGGTCCCTATAATACTAGTGTATTGCCTTATTATTATTTTCATTGTCACCCCTTACTATTATTTTTGTGCCCATGTTGTCCCCATACTGTTATTGTGCCCCATAGAAGCCCACTATTGTTATTGTTGTACCCTTACATTATTATTTTTATGTCGACTCTAATTATATTGTGACCCCTTAGACTCCTATAGATAGAAAGGAGGTCTTGTCATTTGTATCATCCAATAATTGTTCATTTGTGTAATGTAAAGGAGGTTGTCTCATCGAAGAGATTGATTTTGAAGTCATTGATCTATCTTTTCTTCTATTTTGTGAGCTCATTGCATAACGATTGGTATCAAAGCTTTGGATTCTAGGGTTTCGATGCTTCAAATAGGCCATTGTTGAATTTTCGCTATAACCTTGTTTCTACAAAGTTTCAGAATTTGAAATTAAAACCCATTTGAGCCGAAATATTGGTGAACCATGGATACGAATTTCAGATCTCATCTCGCTATATTTTCGGAGATATGATCCAAGGAAGTTAGGGTTTTTGCAAGATCCTTAATTATATCGCAAACATGTGACCTAGGGAAAATCGTCATAACATTCTCTCTAAGCATCATATTGCAATTTATTAAAATGGTACAGAAATAATACGGACTTTTGTTTTTTGGGTATCGTTTCCTGGTCTAAGATCAAAACCAGGACACGTGGCACTTCGTACAAGTTCGCTCTACTGAACTAGTCTATAATCAAGTCATTGTGGGAGATTTGGAATAACTCTTTCTTGGAGAATCCAATATTGATCAGACTTGTGAGGCTAGAAAGAGGACATAGAGGGCTACTACAAGACAAAATTTCAGATCTTGGAGATCTGAAATTACATAGATACAATAGATTTAATATCAAGCTCCTACAAAGCGAAAAAAGGTGTGTCGTCTTTTTAAAATTTTTCTTAAGTTTGGTTTGAAAAATTAGTTTGAAGGAATTCAAAGGGAATAGTGAAGCATAATTATCATTAATTGATGCCCCGAAGAAAGAAAATGGAAACACCTAGTAAGCAACCTGAAAGCTCTAGCATGACTCGTGAAGAAGAGGAAAAAATGCAACATGATATATCAAAATTACGAGACCAAGTGCAACAAATTTCACTCTCACAAAAGGTAACAGAAGCTAAGATGGATGGTTTAAAGAAAGTCATGTAAGCTAAGATGAATGGCGTGGAAGCTAATATGGATGGCTTAGAAGTAAACATAAATATTTTAAGAAAGACATGGAAGGTTTGAAAGGAGGTGTGGAAAAGTTGCTACAAGAAATGATTCCTAATGGCGAAAAGGTAGTAGAGGAAACTCATGATGAGAAAAAAATAAATGTTAGTCATGATTTAATAGACTCTAACATTGGATTGAATACCCACCATGTTCCAAAGATCAATATGAGGAAGTTTGATGGCAAGGATCCCACAACATGGATACTACATATGGAGCAATATTTTGATATCCATAATGTGAAAAACAACAAAAGTACGCATCGCAACTTTATATTTGGAACCCAGCCAGTTTGTATGGTATCGATGGATTTTCTCTCGTAAACAAATTGTCACTTGGGCAATTTTTAAGAAAGAAATGATATCACATTATGAGGATACAAAAAAACAACACTTTTTTTAGCCAATTGATAAATCTCAAACAAAAGGGTTCAATGGTGGAGCACATTGAGTACTTCCAAAAATTGAATATAAGAGTAAAAGATATTCCAGAGGAGCATAGGATTGATTTGTTCATAGGGAATTTAAAGGATAACATCCAACATGAGGTTCGCCTTTGGGAACCTGATTCATTGGAGAAGGCATTTAGGTTGGCATGAGAAATTGAAAGAAAAATAATGGCAACAAGGAAGCCTACCAATCACAACTATAAAGATGGAATTGTTGTTGCCCCTAGCCATCCACAACCTACAAGGTTGACACTACAATAATTGGAAGAAAAGAGAGAAAAAGGGCTTTGTTATAGTTGTGATAGTAAATACATTAATGGTCATAAGTGTGCTGAGAATAAATTATTTTACATAGATTGTGAAGAGGAAGAATAAAAGGAACAAGAAACATCAAAAGAAGAGGAGACACACTAGGAAAGAAACCTAGAGAAAGAAGAAACGAATCTGACCATATCTTGTAATGCATTGGCTGAAATTACCACTCCTCAAACTATCAAGATAGAAGGACGTATCAAGAAGAAAAAAGCAATAGTGTTGATTGATTCAAGTAGTACCCATAATTTTATTCATTGTAAGATAGCGAAGGAATTGAATTGCTTCTTATATCTAGTACTAGAGTGTCAAGTGATGGATGAAAATGGAAGAACCATAAATTTCTCTAGAAAGTTCCATAATATCAAGCTGTCCATGGGAGAATATGTGTTTAATATTCCAATGCTTTCCATTCCAATGGGTGCTGTTGATGTTGTCCTACAAGTCCAATGGCTACAATCTTTGGGTACGGTAACTTTCAATTTTCAAGAACTTTTCTTGAATTTGTTTTCAGAAGGAAAGAAAGTTGAATTAAGAGGTATCATAGGGAAACCGAGAAATATAATCAGCTCTAATGACATGACAAAGCTTCTAAAGAATGAACAATGTGGCATAATTGTACAATTATGTTTGCTAGAGGTTCCCACATCGAAATCATCTATTTCTCCATATCTCCAAAAAGTGTTGAATAGTCATTCCAAGGTATTTGAGACTCCCAAAGGCCTCCCACCTATTCATGATCATGATCATGCTATTCATTAGATTCGAGGAAGTGTTCCTCCAAACATCAAGTCTTACAAATATCCTTGTGCAGAAAAGAGTGAAATTGAACACATGGTTGTAGAAATTCTAGAGGTTGGTATAATTCAACCTAGTCAAAGTTCTTTCTCTGCTCCAATAGTATTGGTGCACAAGAAGGATGGATCATGGTGCATGTGTCCGGATTAAAGGGAGCTCAACAAGCTCACTATTAAAGATAAATTTCCCATTCCTATCAATGATGAATTATTGGCTGAATTGCATGGAGCAATTTACTTCACCAAGTTGGACCTTCGTTTAGGATATCATCAAATCAGAATGAAGGTTGAAGACATTCCGAAAACAACATTTAGAACTCATGAGGGTCATTATGAATTTTTGGTCATACCTTTTGGCTTTACCAATGCACCTTCTACATTTCAATGTTTAATGAATTCCATTTTCAAACCCTTCCTTAGAAAAATTGGGTTAGTATTTTTTGATGATATATTAATATACAACAAGTCTTGGAAGGATCATGTTCAACATGTTGATAGAGTTCTCAAACTATTGGAGGAGAAAAAATATATGCAAAAACCTCCAAATGTTTCATTGGAGTACAAGAGGTAGAATATTTGGGTCATATTGTATCTCATGAAGGTGTTAAGGTAGACCCTAGCAAAATTAAAGCCATTAAAGAATGGAAAATCCCCACAGCCATAAAGCATCTGCGAGGATTTCTTGGTTTGACAGGGTATTATCACAAGTTTGTTAAGAATTATGGTAGAATAGTAGCACCTCTAACAACATTACTGAAGAAAGATGCATTTTCTTGGAGTTCAGAAGCAACGAAAGCCTTTGAACATCTTAAAGAGGCAATGTGCCAAGCACTGGTCATAGCCACACCAGACTTCACAAAAACCTTTGTTGTGCAATGTGATGCCTAAGGAAATTGAATTGGTGTTGTTTTAATGCAAGAAGAAAGACCCATTTCTTTTGAAAGTCGTCCAATCAAAGGAAAGTATTTACACAAAGATATTTATGAAAAGGAAATGTTGTAAATACTACATGCACTTAAGAAATGGTGACCTTACCTAATGGGAAGACACTTCAAGATAAAAAAAGGATCATGATAGTCTTAAATCATTTTTAGAACAAAGATTATCTTCAAAAGAGTAGCAAAAATGGGTCACAAAGATGTTGGGTTATGACTTTGAAATCATCTACAAGAAAGGGAAGGAAAATGTTGTTACAGATGCACTCTCAAGAAAGGATGAAAATGTAGAGGCATTGCTTTGTGCCATTTCTATTATCCAATCAGATTGGATAAACAAAGCAAGGGATGAATGGAAGAATGACGAAGAAGTGTGGGAACTCTTTCAAAAGTTGCAGCAAGATCCCAACACATCTGATACATTTAGCTGGGAAAATGATTCTTTATGGTAAAAATATCACTTATACCTCTGTAAGAATTCCCAACTCAAACAAAAGATCCTTTTAGAATTGCACACCTATCCCTTAGGAGGGAATTCATGATTTTTTAAAACTTACCACAGGGTTAAGAAGGATTTTTTTTGGGATGGCCTTAAATCTGATATTCAAAAGTTTGTGGCGGAATGTTTGGTTTGCCAACAAAATAAAGTTGAGACAATTAAGACCCCGGGTCTATTACAACTTTTATCCATTCCAAGTCAATGTTGGGAGGAGGTTTCAATGGATTTTATCATAGGTTTCCCCAAGTCCGAAGGAAAGTGTGCCATCATGGTGGCAGTTGATAGGCTTATCAAGTATGCACACTTTTGTGCATTATCTCATCCATTTAAAGCCAGTACAGTTGCTACTACATTTATGGAAACAACTCAAAAGCTACATGGAAACCCAAAGATTATTGTAAGCGACAGAGATCTTATTTTCACTGGAATTTTTTGGACATAATTATTTTCTTGTTTGGGTACTCAGTTAGCTCATAGCTCATCTTATCATCCTCAATCTGATGGGAAAACTAAGACAGTGAGCAAATGTTTAGAAGATATCTTGTTTCATTGTATCTGATAAACAAACACAATGGGTCAAATGGTTTCCTCTAGCTGAATGGTGGTATAACACTTCCTTCCATACTGCAGCAAAAATGACCCCATTTATGGAACTTTATGGATATCATCCACCGTCCATCACATCATATTTAACATATATTATACGGTTCAATAAGTGGAAGATCACATTGAGAATCAACAAAAATTTCTCCGTCTCTTAAAGGGTAACCTGACTTTGGCGCAGAATAGAATGAAAAAACAGGCAGATCAACATCGCAGGGAAATAATTTTTGACGTAAGTGACTGCGTATTTCTATGACTATAACCATACAAACAAATGTCCCTCAAGAAGCTGAGAAGGATAATAAATTATCACCAAAGTATTATGGTTCGTACAAGGTGTTGCAAAAGATTAGTACTATGGCATACAAATTGGAACTTCCGCCATCTTCCCGAGTGCACCTAATTTTCCATGTTTCATGCTTAAAGAAGGTTATAACTGACAAGCTCCTTGTTTAAACAATATTTCTAGAACTTGACGAGGAAGGAAAAATCATATTAGAACCTGAAGCAATAATGGAAACAAGAACTCAACAAATACGAAATCGATCAATTTCAAAGTATCGCATCAAGTGGAAGAACTTACCCACTGAAGATTCCACATGGGAAAATGAGAATTTTATATAGAAGCATCCAAAACTACTCAAGCGTTGAGTACAACACTTTTTTGAAGGAGAGGGGCATGTTAGGTCCCTATAATACTAGTGTATTCCCTTATTATTATTGTCATTGTAGTCCCTTATTGTTATTTTTGTGCCCATGTTATCCCCATATTGTTATTATTGTGCCCCATAGAAACCAAAAAATGTTATTGTTGTGACCTTTCATTATTATTGTTATGCTGGCTCTAATTATATTGTGACCCCTTAGACTCTTATATATAGAAATGAGGTTTTTTCATTTGTATCATCCAAGAATTGTTCATTTATGTAATGTCAAGAAGGTTGCCCCCTCAAAGAGGATGATTTTGAAGTCGTTGATCTATCTTTTCTTCTATTTTGTGAGTTGGTTACATAACATGAAGTCATGTTGTTCTTAGTATGAACCTAGATACCTATTCACAATCTCCTTAGCTTGGTTCTTGGGATTCTCCGGATCCCTTGAACGAGATATTCCCCATTGGCGAGAGTATTTTTAAGGTTATGTCTCTTGATAAAACTCCTTGGAACAATATCCATCATAGTTCCTCATTTTCTTCCAAGACTAAGTGAGATCCCTCCATGTCTTAAAGCTTTTGTTTCTCATAACCGACGCGTCCACTTCAAACACATGTTCTGGTCCACAAGGTTTTCTCCAAAGGTAATATGGGAAATATTATTGTAACCATGTCACTTGACATTTCGATTAAACTTGGAATTTTTGAGAACATTCACTTTGGGGTTTCCTATTCTCCTGATGAGATTGGGGTTTACACTTACCTTTTCAACGATTTTCATGATGTCTTCGCTTGGTCGTATGAGGAAATGACTGGTATTGATCTGGTTATTGTGGTGCATGAAATACCCACGTATCCTGGTGTGAAGCCTGTTCTCCAATTGCTTCATCCCGTACATCCCAGGAAGGTTGTTTCTATTAAGGGAGAAGTTGAAAAACTTCTAAAAGCTGGTTTTATTTACCCTATCCCATTGATAAATTGGGTCTCTAATATTGTACCTATTACTAAAAAGCAAGGAACAATCCGAGTTTGTGTTGATTACCGCAACATCAATTGCGCATGCCCTAAAGATAATTCCCCCACTTTATTTATTGATCAAATCATTGATGAGTGCGCTGCGTGTGAGATATTTTCTTTTATGGATGGTTTTTTGTGGTTACAACTAGATTAATATATTACCTGCTGATCAACACAAGACCGCTTTCATCTGTCCATGGGGGACTTTTGCCTATAAGAAGCTCCCTTTCGGCCTGAAAAATGCTGGCGCTACCTTTCAGAGAGTAATTTCATATGCTTTTCATGATATTAAACACATTTTTCAACCTTATCTAGACGAATTACCAGCTCATTTTGCTAAGCATTGTGACCATCCGGACCACCTTCTAACCATCATTTTGCATTGTCGACACTATAATATCCTTCTTAATCCACATAAGTGTGTCTTTTGCATAAAATTTGATCAGATTTTGGGTTTTTTTGTGTCAAAGTAAGGTATCTGAATAGATCCTCTAAAAGTTGAGGCTATTGTAAATTTACCCCCTCCTACATCACTACACCAATTGTAGAGTTTGCAACGAAAGGCTAATTTTCTTCATTGCTTTGTCCCTAACTACGAGGAACTTACCAAGGGATTTAATCACTTGCTTAGAAAAGGGATCCCACTCATTTGGGATGAAATTACCCAATGATATTTCGATGCTATAAAGAAAACACTCATCAGTGCTCCTTTATTGCAACCCCCTGACTATCGTCATGATTATTTCCTATACTTGGCCGCAGCTGATAGTACCATTTCTATGGTATTGATCTAAGATGATGATGATGGAAATGAACATGTGTTTTCTTATTTGAGTCAAAATCTTATTGACGCTAAAACTCGATATGCTCATGTCGAGAAACTTTCCCTGGCAGAAGCCCATGATGTTAAACGATTTTTCCATTACATTCTTCTATGGAATACAATAGTGATTTCTGACTGTAACCCCATGACTTATATTTTGACTTGTCAATTGCTTGGGGGGGAATACTCTAAATGGATTTTTATCCTGCAAGAGTTTGATTTGGAGTTCATTACTGCCAAATCAAAGAAAATTTTCGTTTTTGCCGAATTGATCTGTGCCCTTCCTTCCACAAACACCTCCATTGATTCCATTGAGTAGATTCCTAATGAAACTTTTCTTCTCATCATCACTCTCAACCTATGGTATGTAGATATCATTTTTTATCTTCAAACCCAAACCTTTTGATCCGAGTTGTCTCGATCTAAACGACGCTGCATCCAACATCAGTCTCAACCTTATTGGATTATTAGTGATATATTGTACCGAGTCATTGTTGGTTTTGTTCTTCGCAGATGTCTAACACTTGAAGAGGTTGGACGAGTCTTGAATGATTGCCACTCTGGGGCATGTGGTGGTCACATGTCAAGCTATGCCACTACTCATAAAATCCTTCGCGCCGATTATTTTTGGCCTTCTATCTTCAAAGGTTGTATTTTGGCTATTCAAAAGTGCCATGAATGTCAGAGTTATAACCGCAAATAATGTGCCCCACCAGCACCCTTACACCTAGTCATTACCGTTGGCCAATTTGATAATGGGGCATAGATTTCTTGACATGTAACCCTCACTTGGCTGGGGGGCATGCTATATCACTGTCGTTGTCGACTATTTCGCTAAATGGGCCGAGGCGACGCTTACATATAATGTTAACGGTATCACTACTGCTCAGTTCCTCTTTAATCATGTCATAGACCATTTTTGTGTCCCTCAAGCCATTTAATCACATTTTCATCAGTACATGATGGCAGAGTTGACTACTCAGTTGGGTCTTCACCATGATAGCTCAACTCCTTACTATCCATAGGCCAATGGCCAAGTTGAAGAAATTAACAAATTTTTGATTACTATACTTCAGCGAACCATTGGGAAGCATAAAAAGGATTGAAATTTCATAATATTATCAGTTATTTGGGCTTGCCACTAGTTTAACTCCATTCTAGTTGGTTTACGGTTTAGAGGCGATGCTCCCAACCAAGTGTGAAATCCATTCATTAAAATTAGCTATCGAACTACTCCCTGATACCTCACCTGAAGAGGACCAGTTACTTTATCTTGAGAGGCTTGACGAGACCCTTCGTATTGCTATGATGGTGATCAAAGCATAAAAAAAACAAGTTAAAGCTCATTTTGATCAAACTATTTCTACACACATTTTTGCTGAGGGTGACTTGGTCTTGTTGTATGATCAAGCCAACGATAAGTTGAGAGCTCGGAAGTTCGAACCTATGTGGCATGGGCCATATATCGTGAAATGTTTCTTGCAAAAATGCACCTATGAGGTGGTCGAATATGAAGGTAATGCATTATCACAGCCATCCAACGGGTTTTATCTGAAAAAGTATTATGCGTGAATTCTGTGTAATTACTTTTGTACATTAGTTTGTGAATTCGTTGGTGTACAATTTTGATTTTTTGGTGTGATTTTTTTATTTGTAGACATGTTCCTTCTGCTTATCTTGTGTTCCACTTGGTTTGCAGATGTCGTCAAACCATTATGTTGGTTTTGCTGATGGTACTTGTTGTAACACACAAAACTTATCCTCCAGAGCTTGGGCACTCTATGCCCCTGATAGTAAGTTGATAAATTTACAAGCTATTTGCCTCGGACAAACAACTAATAATATTTCCAAGTACAATGAAGTTATTGAATTGTTATTAGAAGCAGTTGCTCTTAGCATTTGAAATTTAGTTGTTAAGTTAGATTCACAACTCGTTGTGTTACAATTGAATAGTCATTATTTAGTAAGAAATCCACAAATTTCACGTATGTATCTATGTGTTCGATTACCGGAAAGAAATTTTGATTATATCACATATAAACACATTCCACGGAGTTTGAATACATTAACATATCCATTAGAAATTATGTTCTTGGTAGACATTTGTGTAATTTACAAAATTGATCATATCATCATGATATGATCAATTTTGTAAATTACATAAGTAGAAGATAAAAACATGCATATGTATATATATATATATTGTGTCTGTCAAAGTTTGTTCATCAAAAACTCAAAATCAAGTGTTTCGAGACACATGGCTTTCAAAGCTTACAATAGTGCAAAAAACACAACTAGAAAGGATATTCACCCACATGATGCTCGTGATAGCATGAGACTGCTCTAATCACTTGGCCTAATAGTCGATGCAGTCTCACAACACTCCTACTATATCCCTTTGGTATCATAGTGGCACGCCATCTATATTTTCATATTCTGGAATCCCTCAAGTGATCACTTCCATTTTCATTCCATCTCTACCATAGGATATGATCCTTCCTCATATGGAGCATCTTCTAGCTAAATTGCTAACCGTTGTGCTATTGGTGACATGCCAGGAGGCCTTTCTAGTCCTACATCTGTACATTTATCACAAGTAAACTCTCACATACATTTTAACATGGAAAAAACTCATAAAACTTGAAACAATTCAGAAACAAGTTTTACCTGCATCAATCCACTGTTCACCTAGTGGTAGAGGCAGATCTGCATCCTACTTAAGAATAGTCATCTGCAACGATCAATTGTTAGTGCATCCAACCAAAAAATGGTTGAGGGAAATGCATCCGCTGGCCCCCTCTTCCATGAGGAATGATCTCACTCCATCTGAGCAGCCTCAGATCTTGTGGAGCTGGATCCTCCACCTCTACCCACTAGTACCAAAATAGGGGCACAGGCTCCACAAAGAAAGTGACCGAAATCGAACCAAAGCCGAACTACTTCAAGTTTCCCATCTTGCCTTTGGTCAGTTTCCTCTTCATGTTGGCTAGTAGCCCCTCACACCAGTTGAACACTATTGGAGTAAGGCAGTCTACCACATACTGGAAATACGATTTCAAGATCTTGTGCAAAGCCTGCGCCCCAACTATATGGGCCATGGTGTGTAGGATTGTCCTCAAGGGAGGTTGTTAATGGTTCCTATCTTCTCCTTCTCGCTCACAATTGTCTATGCACCCGGCTAATGCCTTCTAATTAAGGCATTAGTGCTATCACCTCCAACACGAGCTCCGAAGAGTTGAACTCTTCCCCCTTTTCTGGAAAATCTAGTAATGAAGTAGATATCATCTACTTCCAGCTCTAGTTCTTGGTCTCCAATGATGAAGATATGTTGATAAACATCCCATAAACTAATCAAATAGTGTAGTAGCTTGTTTTGAGCTCTGAGTCTTAGGGTTCAAAAGAATTTCAATAGCCCATAGTTCCTCAAAGAATTGACACATTCAAGATCTTGGGAAGCCTTGTGATCTTCTCCCTCATGGCCCTTTTCCTTCCATTCGATGTCCATGTTGTCGAAATCTCTTGCAAAACCACCATTAACAATGATTAAATGCATTTTCATGGGTTAAAAACTCAAAAATTTTGATCCAAAGAGAAGTTTTCTCTTCATTTTTTCCATCCTAAGGCCAGTGTGACTATTTTAATTAATCTCACACTGATAGTGTTAGATCCTTTTAGGCTCAGGGGAAATCAACACGGATCCGATGAGCAAACCTGGGCTGATCACCCTCGATTTTAATTTTTGAAATCCTCTCTCCTGACTGACAAAAACCCTAAGAAATGGCATGAAAGTAAACTAAAAAGCAAGAGAAAAGGCAGAGCTCTTACCTACAACTGACGGTTTAGGAAATGGTGCCCTGGATCTCCGACATTGCTTGCCTGAAAAATAGAAGAAAATGGGGTAAAATGCACTCTCTAACCTACTCCAAGTGAAATGGTAAAAATTATTTTACTTTTGGTCTATTTATAAGTTTTAAACACATTTTTGCCAATATTTTATTATTTTCCTCAATTTCGGTGATGTGTGGTTGTCTTTGTGCAGTTACAAGGTCTTTTCGGCGGTTACAATGATCATTTTCTACTGATTCAATGAGTTTTTGTTTTATCTCTTTTTCAGACTCGTTAAAAACAAACGAAAAAGGAACACCCCCTGGAGTCATCTTTAAGCTCTTTTCTGACTCTCAAAATATGAAAATATTGTTGAGTACTTGTCTTTTCGAACTTGTTAAATTAAATGAATTGGTGTCATCTCAGTATATGTTTACCCCTCTTTTGGGTTGATGTTGACTATTTACGAAAAAGGTACATCTTGGTCGATGTGGTCAAGAGGTTCTCTCGAATATTGTTTTCTACCTTTTCAGGTTCGACAAACAAATTACGAAAAGGGACATGATGGAGTTCTATTTTTTCTTTCTCTTTTCCAAACTCTCTAAATATGAAAAAGACAATGAGTTATTCTTCCATTGGACTCGTAAAAAATTAAACGGTGAGAGACTTGTCACCATGACGAGACCGAGTTTCTCTTTCTTAGGGCTCGTAAAACTTACTAGGATGGATTCATTTGAAGAATGAACTTATATGAAAAGCATATCCTATCCCCTTCAATCTTGTGATTAAAAATAATTGGGGTACTCGCTATAAATAGTGGGGAAAATGAAAGTGAAAAATCGCTTGTAGAGGAAGCATGTTGCGCTTGAACATAACACTCATTTATTTCTCGTGTCGCGTTTGGGATATCGTAGCTCAGTCACTTGTATTTCCGGGATTAGGTGATCCATTTTGCCTCTCATCTGACTATTCCATTTTGTCATCATGACCCTTGGTCTTATGTTGAGTCAATTGCTGCCATGCTCTGGAGTCATGTCACTGATGTTCAAGAGAAGTCCTATATGTAGTTCATTACCTATACATTTCTTGACCCTTTTCTACAATCTTGGATCCTACTCATTCCACTTTATTCCTTATTTCGTGTCGATGATGGGGGAATCATCATGGCCCTTCTTTGACGGGTCACTTCATGTCAACTTCAACTCATTATCTAGGATGATGACTTAGAGACTCCCTTTCAGTACCTTAGAGCCTGGATGCCTTAATGGAAAGTTCTTCGCACCCAATGACAAGTTTTCATCATTGGCCTTTGATCAGATGATTCCAAGAGTGTTCGGCTTCAGCTTCATTTTCACATTCACAGATTGTATAGTCATACCTTGAGGGTCATTGTCATTATTGGTGCTTCCTCTCTTGCTTATTAATGGTCCACATCATTTGCCAGTAATCAAGTGGTTTTCTAGCATGTTCGACTTCAAAACATTCATTCGCATGTTATAATTTTTACTTTGATCAAGTTGGGGGATAGAGCGCAAGACCCTGAGTTTTATCTGATATGACTCAGGTTGAGTGGAGTTATGTATTGTTAATGATTATACACATGTTTCTTCTATACGAATGGTTGTGATGATACCGTGGGACTCTATATTTATGATGATGATGATCCTTTTATATTAGGTGGCTGCATCCATACCTTCGATCCTAGACTTACAAGTGATCCCTTTCATTTGGACGGTCGTGCCCATGCCATGGATCTCTTCACATAGTCCTTGCTATCTAGATGGTTGTGTCCATACCGTGGATTCATGTTTTGATATCATATATGTATATGTATATGTGTCCTTGATTTGCAGGTCTCCTAACAGTGTTTGTTCTCGTCCTTGCAAAGGCTCGGAAAGAATCTCAACCATCACTACCTATTCTACCTTCATGTTTTAGGGGGCATCTCTTACACATTATTTTGTCACGCCTCCTACACTTCTCTGTGTCATACCCCAAAGTGCCTGGAACTTGGCAATCATGCAGTGTACCCATCCTGATATGTAGCTCATATCCTCCGTGAAACACTGATGGAAACATTCCTTGAGCCTTCCTTGAAGAAGTAAGCTCTAAAACCCTAATTTCAAGATCAATGCGACCCTAACACTGGAAACTAGTGTTGATTGCTAGCTGCAATATATTGGCCTCATGCTATTAGCACACTTTTTGCTTGGCTACTCACATTGATCCCTAAAAGGAAAATTTTCCCAAAGAGGACAAGAAGCTTCATGATCTAGAGGCTTCCAGAATGACGAGCTGGAGGTTGTTCAGTGTGGATGTGGTCGATTTCTCCCAATATTTCCCTTTGATCTTATCCCTATGAGATACCTCCTTGAGATGAGGGATTCCCCTATGTTTGGAGAGATCATAACTCCATATCCCTACCTATATATTCACCCTCCCCCATTCCAAAATTATTGGTCTCTGATTGTTTGCACCCTTATGTTGAGCTACTTCCTACATGCTACTCATTTGGCTTGGAGAAGGAGTGCTTGGAGAGCTTGAGCTTGGACTTGGACATTCACTCAATGAGAGCTTATTGACATCAAGGCTTGGTTTTATGCTTCCTCCTTTATTTTATTAATATATACAACTGTTGGTTCACTTTCCATAAATTTTTGTGTTAATGCATCATTTATCTTAATGCTCCTTGATATGTTAAGTGGATTACTTTCGATTATGCCAGTTGTACTTGTATGCTTCGTTGTGTCTTTGATCTCTTGTAGGAATTCAAACACTATGAGCAGTAGAGCTGAGCCTGAGCTGCAAGCAATTTGAGGTATTCAACGAAGGAGTACATTATAGCATCAGAACAAGGTAGGCCATCTTCGTCTTTCTCTCATTTCGATTGTAATTTAGGAAAGTCTCTTGTATATTTTCATGTAGGTTACTAGTCCCATTCATTGGGCTAGAGGGATTGTCTTTGTCCGAAGAGAGGATTTACCTAGAAAACACCTAGGATCTGTATCTCCCTTTAAGGTTGGAAGCACCTAAAATGGTCATATGGTAACCATCCCATGACTAAGTATGGTAGACAGTGCACATTCATAATTTACTAAGACATTTGAAAATGAATATTTGTGTGAAATACTTTTACAGATTTGACATTGAATTGGTCCACCTTGATAATATTATGGTTCTTGTACCCATGTTGTTGATTTCACTTGATTCCTTGAGTATATGTTAGATGATCCTTCTAGGTGCATTTTAGATCCCTTATGGGATGATATGTTGTTTTCATAGATGGTGTTTGACTACTCTGATGATGAAAAAAATCAGTTAGACAAAGGATGTTGTGTTTGCATTGATGTCAACAAGAGACACTTGATGTAATGCAACATGTGATGAAATGCATTTGATTTCATGCTTATGATAGTGTTTGGGAACATGAATTTATGGTCTAAAGTTGAGTTGCAGGTCTGGGAGGAGAAAGAAGTAAATTCAATATTGATAGAATCTTCTCTTGATTTCCTCTTCATGCCTACGCAGATTGCATAATTTCCATTACTTTTACCTTATATGCCCACATAAATCTACTCTAAATTGTTGTTATATACCCATGCAAATTTCTGTAGGTGAACAATTCACATTTTGTGCATGCACGCAAAAAACCATATGCTTTTTCTCTAGTATTTACCCATGGTAATCACTCCACTAAGTCAAGGCACCTTAGACTTCATCAAAAACATGTGTTTATGTTTGAAAAGGTCTCTCATTTATTGAAGAATATGATTGGTCAAGTAAAAAAGAAATATTCAATGTGCTAGACTATATGAATAGTGTATGAACATGGGTGATTAGTTCTCCATTTCCCTAAGTGTAATTATTTCCTAATCATTCTCAGAAAATATTTATGTGCAAAAGAATTGTAAAGTTTGGTTCGATCCATTGAGAGTGAGAGACATTGTAAAGAATTGTGAGAAAATTGTCAGTGGAGTGAACATTGCACAATGCTTGTAAGGACTTGCTAAAGGAGATCAGAGTTATTATTATAGATTGTTGAGCATGTTACAGTAAGTGTTTTATGCAGAGTATGAATTTTTGAGTGAATAAAGTGTTGAAGAATTGGCTTCATCTTGTAGATTTTGTTGAGGCTTCTCAAAGAGGTAGTAGAAGGGTCATTGAAAGGTTTCTAATTAAGTGTTATAGGTTGTTTCTAATTAAATAGAGTGCATTGGAAAGTGACAAAACATGTGATGTGATATTTACATGGTACAATCAAGTATGGGATCAAGTATGTTCAAGGTGATGGTATTGGGTTGATGGCCTATACTGACGCAAACTAGGTAAGTAATTCACTAGATTGGAAAAGAAATTTAGGGTGTTGCTTCAACATCGGATCGATTGTTTCTTTGCTACATTCAGAAGCAGAAGTCCATGACATTGAGTTCTGCATAGGTAAAGTACATAATAGCTAGCATGGCTACATGTGAAGTCATATGGCTTCAGAAGCCACTAGTAACCTTGTTTGGGTAGAGGATGGAGATGACAGTGATACACTGCGACAATCAAAGTTGCATTAGTTTATTTGAGAATCCAATGTTTCATGATAGGTCCAAGAATATAAACATTAGGTACCACTTCATTAGGGGTTGTGTACATTGCATGATTTTTCAGCTACACTAAATACCTACAGATGAGCAGGTAACAGACATTAGGATGAAGGCATTGGGGAAGGCGATATTCATCTTCCTCAGAGACAAGATGGGTGTTATGAAAAAAACCTTCCTTGCTAAGAGGGAGTACTAGTTAATGTAGCTCGGGTAGGTGTTCTAGTCTCAGGTGGTGTCTATGAGGCTAGAGAGACAAATGGACTAATTTTCTTTAATACCTAGAAAAAGTTCTAAGGAAAATTACCTTAATTAGAATTAATTAACCAATTTATTTATTTTCCTAAGTCTAACTTAGGGAAATGGATAAATTAATCGAGATTAATTGAGGTAAATTGATTTTCCTCTAGTGACATCTAGAAAAGTCATTTGAAGGGGTCAAAATGATCTTAGACATCGATTGAGATTAGATTAGATTGAGATTGGAGATAATTATTCTGATCTCAATCTCAATCTAATCTAATCTAAATAAGTGTCGATGCTAGAGAATAATTATTAGAGCTTTTCAATTTTATGGAAAGCAATTGTAAAAGTTCAATCATAGATTTTGCTAAAAAATAATAATAAAATCCGCATTTGCTGCACTAGTTTCCCTTTGGGGTTTTTCCAGGGCATTTTTCCAAAATTATAGATGTTCATTTTATGTGTGGGTTTGCAATATTTTCTCATTTCGTGTGATTAATTTTTTTGTGAAATTGCAGTAGTGTTGTATTTAATATTTGTTGAAACTTTTTCAAATAAGAGAATAATAACCAGTAACTGCAACATTATTTGACAAATTTCATAATTATTTTTTCTAGTCTCTTGTCTAAGGATTTGGTGATGAATGATCTACCTTCTTGCAATGTGGAAAATATTCTTGGAACATAGTGGTTAAGGTCTTATTGTAGGTTTCAAATTTCCAAATATTGGTTGGGCTCCATAGTATGGTATGACTAGGTTAGAGAGGTAAGTTCTTACTTTTTGTTATTTTCTTGAAGTGTGTGATTACTTTCCCTATTTTTCTTGTGAACAAAAGAAATATTCATTTCCCTTCAAGTAAAAGCACCCCCTAGTTGTCTAGGGAAACAATATGATTCTAGAAGCACCTTGCATTCATTTGACCATGTGTTGTAGAGCATTTAATCTTTAGGGCTAATTGGATGTAAGATTTAAGTTGTGAACTTGAGAAATTAATCATAAGCCTCAGTTAAATTAAAAAATAACTAAATTTTCACTTGCTCCGACTTTGTAATATAAAGCATTGACATTAGTTGACCTTAGGGAATGCCCTCATCACTAGGATCGTCCATACTCTAAACTAAGATAGTGAAAAACACTAAGGCTATAGTGATGGGTTGTCTAAATTTCCCTTAAAGTCTCATTATTGTACTTAGGACTTTAAAAACCTCTGGTAAGGTGACGCACTATTCAAATTATTTAAATCGATATATATATTTTATATATCATATTACATCATTAATTTTAAAAGATGAGCAACCTTCCCATTGATTGAATGACAATGACATAACCCAAATAAAATATTGGAATCTTTGTCCAATAATCGATAGGCAAATGGTAACTTAATGGGAATCATGATTTATTTTATGCTTTCAATAAAATTTATAAAACCAAGAGATTGATTAGAAAGCACTTAACAACAGGACTGGTGATTAAAAAACAAGATTCATAATGATATTATCTCATTTATGGTTCCATCGGAGTCTACCCAATAATAGAATATTCTTTAATAAGATTGAGATAAAAAGAGTGTTGGGAATTGTTATGGTTGCATAACTCCAAAATGGATTTGCTTTGAAAGGCAGGACCTCGTGAAATATGTTCATGTGAAATACAACATGTGCGCTTGATTTTCTCGTGGATAAGTGTGACATTGTATCTCATATTTGTTCATGTGTGTGGCTATTGATTGTTGTAATGACATTTTGTTAATTTAATTTTATTATACATTTTAAAATTTGATAGATAATTCAGAGATTTTAAAATTTAATAGATAATTGAGAGTAATATTCATTCCTTGCATGACCACAACATCTGTGGTTGATTGACAGTTCTGGTGGATAAGTGTGGAATTTCAGGCCTGAACACAACGCGCCGAACTTATCTCGATCGTAGGTTTCTTTGGACTTATTGACGTGGTTCACTGGGTCCCTCCCTTTCGTTATGGTTTTCGTTTACATCCCATCTCACTTTATCTTTTAATACTGCATAGCTATATATTTTTAGTATTTTTTTTTGCTATTTTATGTAAGGACTTTGGACACCACATATGTCCACAATGTTATGATATTGTCCACTTTGGGCCTAAGCCCTCATGGATTTGCTTTTGGACTTACCCGAAAAGGCCTCATACCAATGGAGATATTTGTCCATCCTTATATACCCATGATCCTCCCCACTTCTAGTTCAATGTGGACTTTGGTCGAACCCACAATCCTCCCCTCGAACAAAGGACCATCGAGCCTCCCCTCAAACGATTATCCATCCGTCCACTCTCTACCAACCAGGATTCTCCGCTCGAATGCGTTGGAAGCACACGCCTTACATGGAACAGCACCTCCCTCGAGAGCTTGCTCTATTCCAGGTCAACTCCTCTTCACCGTGTTGTGACCAAGACACATCCATGAAGAATCTGGAGCACACCGCCTGTCTAACCGAGCTCATCCACGGATCCCATCGTGATATTACAGGGGCCCACCACCTTCGTTCGGCATTCCGAGGATTCATCCACTTGGCTAACTTCAGGGCATGGCTCTGATACCACTTGTAAGGACTCTAGACACCAAATATCTCCACAATGGTATGATATTGTCCACTTTGGGCCTAAGCCCTCATGGATTTGTTTTTGGGCTTTACCCCAAAAGGCCTCATACCATTGGAGATATTTTGTCCATCCTTATATACCCATGATCCTCCCCACTTCTAGTCAATGTGGGACTTTGGTCGTATACCCAACATTTTAAACCATACCAATGAGAAAAAAATACGCACCAATTTAATAAACATGATCGTTAATACATTAATAAGCACGAATTTTATTAATTTTTTGTTATTTTAAATCATATTAATAAGTAGATTTTTATTCACCATTTAATGATAGCAATTATTTGGGAGCTGAAAGAAAACTACGGCAAAAATCCAACTCACTTTATTCTTCATTTAAATGTTATTTTAAGATTTATCTGAACAAATAATATAATAAAAATTGACCATATAAATATTAAGTAAAATTTTGGATAAATTTAATTGATAACATAATTTTATAATTTTTATTTAAAATGTTATTTTAGGATTTACATTAAGTGTAGTTTAAGTGTTTGAAATTATTTTTTTAAGCTAGAATTTGATCATAGATTTTTTATGATATAGTTTAACTATTTGAATTTATTTTTTTAAGCTAAATTTTGATGATAGATTTTTTATGATATTGTGAATTTTTTTGTGAATTAAGTCATTTAAGATTTTGCACATCAGGTGGCATGCATGCATGGAACATCCAGCAGCTACGGTCTTGCGTACAACTATCAACATAAAGCATCCATGGGCATCCTGCTCTGGTCCTGCCGGATGACCACCTAGCCTTGCATCATTCTTTCAACATTGGTCCTGCTCATTAATATTTGAAACTCCCGCCTATTTGAAATTTGAAAATCATATATAACGCCTTCCATAAATATGACAAAGACCGTCTTACTCGTAATTTTCTTTTTAATTTTTTCTGCTAATCTGTAACTACCAGCGAAAAAAAATACACGAAATTAACGGATGTCTTTTTGAGACGCAGAGACCCTTTTTTTGAGACACAGAGACTTGAGCAAAGACAATCACCACTCCACTTGTTTGTTAGTGAATGCAGCAATAACAAGTTTATGGACAGGTTTTTCTCGTTGATATTATAAACAATGTGTTATTTGTTATTTGTTATTTTTCTTTTTGCTGATACTAAGAATATCACTGACCTCCCTGCTCGCTCAATGTTTAAGCAGTTCCAGAATCAGAGAAAGTCTTTGTCTTTAAATTATGGACCAATCGGTGACATTCTAAACAGTAAATTGCTTATTTTTACTTTTAGTTTTTGGTTTATAAATAATTATTTTTGCAGATAATATAGAGTTTGTTCCATTTTTATTAAGTATTACAACAATTTGTTCCAATTTTTTTTGGTATTACAAACAATTTATTCTTGCTTTTTTTTACCGTATTATAAATAGAAAATCTCTTATTTCTATTTTGAGTTTTGAGTTTTTAGGGCTATTGCTTCCGTTATTTCCACTTCGTTAGATTATTTTTCTTTTTCCTACAACTATTGGTTATGGTTATTGTAAAAAGAAATTTTCCCATTGTCCTTTGAAAATGAGGCAATTTCTTATAAATGGGACTTAATGGAGAATATGCATTTCTTAAAGAAAATCACATCGGAAAGGTTTAAAGGGAGGACTTAAGCAAAGGAAAAAGGACTCCCTGATTAGCGATCTCTGACATATCGCATCAGAGGAAGGCGTCATGCGATATCGGAACCACGTGCCATTTACATGTGTGATTAGCGATTGCGATATCGGTGATCGGCGATGGGGTCGCGCAAATACCAAGGGGGCCGTTACATCTGACATACGCCGATGCGATGGGTCGATAGTGATAGCGCCGAGAGAGTGACCGGCGATTGATGATCAGCGAATCCCCGATACAAGGGCCGTTGCGACTTCCGACATGCGATTGCGATATGCGATCGGTGATCGACACAAAGGAGCCATGCTAATGCAACGTGCGATTGCGAGATGCGATAAAGGCCAGACCCGATAAGGTTATGGATGCGATTTCATAATATTTACAATCTGGCTGAACAACCCATGATGTGTTTTGTGTGCTTTTTCCCATGTATTTCCGTTATTTGGCTATTTCAGCCAGATGAAGGAAAAACGATTAGGTGTCCATGCCTGCTGGTTCCTTTCCATTTGTAAACGGATTCTTGTAATGAAACAGTCGGTCTTCAATGATGGAGGTGATTGTAACTGATGTATTACAAAAATCACAGGGAGCTCAATTGACAAGGTTGCTAAAGGTTGTTGAGATTCGCTTGGAGGTTGAGCGAACCAATGATAACACAGAGAGGCAGAGTTATGCTCAAGAGAAGCATGGAGAAGCCCAAGAGGCTCAGAGATGCTTGAATGTTGAGTGTAAGCCCAGAGGAGGCAGTCTGCGGAGTCGGGGTGACTCAGACGTAGAGGGTCGCTTGGAGGTCGAGCGAAACCAGAAGCTCGTGAAAGCCAGAGAAGCCACCAGAGGTTGGGGGCAATGGCAAAGGGGTGATTCCTCAGAGAGCTGGGCGCAACAGAGTTGTAGATCCAGAGAGCTTAAGCACAGCAGAGTTACAAAGCCAAGAGCCGAGAGTCGAGAGCCAAGAACCAGACCCAAGAGCCAGAGCCAAGTGCCAAGAGCCAAGAGCTAGAGTTGAGAGCCAGAGCCAAGAGCCAAAGCCGAGAGCTAAGAGCCAAGAGCCAGAGAGCCAAATAGCCAGGGATAAAAATGGCATTCTAAGCCCATTGGTTCAGTTGTAAACCATTAGAGTTGAGTGTGGAACTTGTAAAAGAATTCAAGCCATAATCCCAAAGAACCTAGTTGATTTGACTAGAGCTCAAGGAGATGTAGCCCAAAATATCAGGGGGAACTCCATATTATATTGTTGTCTTTTGTGATTGCTTATTGCTGCATTGCATTTACTGTTATATGTTTAAATATCAATTTAAGCAATTGAACTCAAGCACTTGAACAATTAAAGGCAAACAAAGCATACACCTATTTCAAGTTCTTTTAATTCTGCAAATTATCAATCATAAGCATAGATATTGGAAATTTTTTAAGCTTTGGAGTGGGAGAGGTTCTTGTAGGCAGACAAGAAGCGTTTAGTGCCCCATTTCAGATCAGGTGGTATCAGAGAATCAGGTTAATTAACCCCACCTTCAAAGAAGGTTATCTCAGAGAAAGTTATACCAGAGCAGGTGGGTATCATGATGCTTGATTGATCAAAGCAGGATGTTTGATTGGCAGAGCAATCTATTTGCTTGCTTAACTTGAAAGGTGTTTAAACAGTCGAGGATTGATTGTTTGATTGTTTGTAAACTAACTGTTGTTTGAGTTTGTAGAGGTGAAGGGAAAGCTATTGATAGCTAAATCCAGGAGAGGACAAGAAGGAAGAAGCGCTGAAGGCATTCTTCTTATCCCAAAGGACCTCAAAGAAATCCTTGAAGCACAAGAGGTTTGTTGCAAAAGGTTTCTTGAATAAGCTCTTTGTTAATCTTGTTTGAAGTTATTTTGTTCATTTTGATAATGACTACTTCTACAAGAGAGTCCTCAAATCCTTCCTTCATCACAATATTCTTTAATGAAGACATGAAGCAAGACTTGTTCATCATGATGCATATGGTGAGAGAAATGTATGAGGATGGAAGGAAGAGCATCATATAGAGAGCAGTTGAATTCCATGAAGGAAGAGAAGCAATTTCTTTCTGACAAATTGTAGGAAATGGAGAGGCAAATTCATATTGCAGATATGAACCTGAAAAGGATGCATGAGTTGGAGACACAGCTCTTTGTTGCCAAAGAAGCCTTAGTTAAGTATCAGTTTGAAGAAGAGGTAAACAATTCCTATTTGTCTTCAAATTCTTCTAAGAATGTTTATATTGGTTCTTTTGAAAAACATACCAGAGGCGTAGGTTCCAAGTTATTGTCCAAGATGGGCTATGAAGGAAAAGGCTTGGGCAAACATGCACAAGGTATTGTTGAGCCAATAATAGTTGAGGAAAGGCCTAAGAATTTGGGTCTTGGCTATGGACAAGCTTATGGATAAAGTTCCAAAGCTTCCATGAAGACAATTGAAACAGTTCCAAGAAGGAGTTTCATTGCAGGTCTTCTACCTCAAAAGTGTAAGGATTGTATTCTTAGGGAATGAAATAGTTTGAAACATACTTTGCAGGACAAAGGTGTTCATAAGCATACACTTGAACCAGAGAGTTTTGGAAACTCTGAAAGCCTTGAAGAGATTGATGGTGTTCCAAAGGGAGTCACTTCTTCATTTGATTCACCTCCTCATGAAGGTAATAAAGGTGAAAAAGAAAGGTATAAATATGGTTCTAATCATATTCCTTTTGATTATGTAAAGCATGATAAATTTCTATACAAGTATGGGAAAATAATTGCATGTTCCTTTTGTGGTTTGGATAACCATAATATTTCTAGATGTTGGAAGAGAATGGCCACATGCAGGAAACTTTTGAAGGAAAAGATGTAAAGAGCCAAAGGTCCATTGGACAAGGAAAATCATGCTGTCAAGAAGATACACATGTGTTGCACTTATTGTCATAAGCAAGGACATATTGCTGCAAAATGTTGGACTCTGAATCCAACAATGCTTCCACAAAACTTGAATATTGTGGAAAGAAAGAATGGCAGGAATGGAAAGGAAGTTTCTATAAATGATGTGTTTCAAGATGATTCACATGTTGCTATTGATGTGTAGACAAAGGAAGGACCTTTGAAATGGATTGGTAAGAAATGGTTAGAGTTCTTATCCAATTAAAGTTGCATATCTTTTGATGTGAAAAGAAATGTATCACATCTATTTGCATTTCTTGTTAATGGAATGCAAGTTGTAGATTTTTACCAAGAAGGTGAATGGAAAAAGTTTAGTAGGAGGCTCACTTTATTTTTGCAACATTATATTCATTTCATCTTCATAAGTACAATGTACTTAAACGAAAGTTAAAGGATGAAATGCATGCATGAGAATGATGTGCATGAGCACAGGGATGTTGATGATCTCCTTGTATTTTAACATGTATGTGTGATTAACTTGAAGGGTTGATTACTTTGTTGTAAACGTGCATGTAATGCAATATTGACTTGAGAAAAGTTGATTTGGTCTCCAAGATGGAGATGATGATGAAGTGTTTCATCTTTGAAAAAGAAATATAGAATTCTTTTTCTACATGCTTGACTTGAAGGGTCAATGGTCTTAAAGGCATGGTTTGTTGGCTTGTTATCTAGTCAATAATTTGTATGCAGATGTAAGACATGGAGGTAATTCACAAGATGTGAAAATCTGTTTCTTTTGATGAAGCAAGAGTTTAGGCCATCCAGTTTTTGTCTGTGATTCTTTTGTTCTTGACAAGATGTCAATAGAACATTTTTGTAACAGATAAAAATGAAATTTTTTGTGAAGAAGATGTAACTTCACATTGGTTTGAGCCACCTTGGATCAATGATCAAGGTAGAGAAGTTCAAACTACCTTCTGTGACCTTCTCAGTGGGAGTTCTACAGGAAGTCAAGGAGGAAGACAGGTCTTCCTAGGATGACAAGCACATCCAGGAAGGGAGTGTTCAAAGACTTTGATTCAAAGGCACTATGCAAGGAAAGTGTATGGAGGCTAAAAGAAGAGGGTGAGGTACTCTCATTTAATGTTCATATCAGTATATCAGTATATCAGTCTTTTGGAGTCCAAAAGATTTTTAGTGGGAAGGCGTGATCCAAAATGGATGTAACATAAACTTCTAAGTCTATGAATTTTCCTCACATAGGAAAAATGAAAGTCAAAGGATGCTTTTGAAAATAGTCTCATTGCATAGATCTATTCATTCCGAATCTAACACAATTTGAATGGGCTAAAATGGACTTCGGATGAAGAAGCTATTGTAAAAAGAAATTTTCCCATTGTCCTTTGAAAAGGAGGAAATTTCTTATAAATGGGACTTAATGGAGAATATGTGTTTCTTAAAGAAAATTGCATCAGAAAGGTTCAAAGGGAGGACTTAAGTAAAGGCGGAAGGACTCCTTGATTAGCGATCTCCGACATATCACATTGGAGGAAGGTGTCATGCGATATCGAAACCCCGGGCTGTTTACATGTGTGATTAGCGATTGCGATATCGGTGATTGACGATCAGGTCACGCAAATACCGAGGGGGATGTTCCATGCGACATACGCCGATGCAATGGGTTGATGGCAATAATGCCAATAGAGTGATCGATGATCGATGATCGACCAATCCCTGATACAAGGGTCATTGTGACTTGCGACATGCGATTGCGATATGCGATTGGCGATCAGCACAAAGGAGCCATGCTAATGCAACGTGCGATTGCGACATGTGATAAAGGCCAAACCTGATAAGGTTATGGACCTAATTTCATAATATTTGAAATTTGATTGAATGGCTCATGATGTGTTTTTCATGCGTTTTCCTGTGTATTTTCGTTATTTGGCTATTTCAGCCAGAGGAAGGCAAAACAATCAGGTGGCCATGCCTACCGGTTCCTTTCCATTTGTAAACGGATTCTTGTAATGAAACAGTCGGTATCCAAAAATGGAGGTGACTGTAACTGATGTATTACAAAAAGGATAGGGAGCTCAATTGACAGGGCTACTAAAGATTGCTGGGATTTGCTTGGAGGTCGAGCGAACCACTGATAACATAGAGAGGCAGAGTTATACTCAAGAGAAGCGTAGAGAAGCCCAAGAGGCTCAAAGATGCTTGAATGCTGAGTGTAAGCCCAGAGGAGGCACTCTGTGGAGTCGGCATGACATAGAAGCAGAGGGTCTCTTGGAGGTTGAGCAAAAACATAAGCTCATGAAAGCCAGAGAAGCCACCAGAGGTTGGGGGCGATGGCAAAGAGGTGATTCCTCAGAGAGATGGGGACAACAGAGTTGCAGATCTAGAGAGCTTGAGTGCAGTAGAGTTGCAAATCCAAGAGCCGAGAACCGAGAACCAAGAGCCAGAGTTGAGAGCTAGAGCCAAGAGCCAAGAGCTGAGAGCCAAAAGCTGAGAGCCAGAGCCGAGAGCTAGAGCTGAGAGCTGAGAGCCAAGAGCTAGAGAGCCAAATAGCCAGGGATAAAAATGGCATTCTAATCCCATTGGTTCAGTTGTAAACCATTGGAGTTGAGTGTGGAACTTGTAAAAGAATTCAAGCCATAATCACAAAGAGCCTATTTGAGTTGACTAGAGCTCAAGGAGACGTAGCCCAAGATATCAGGGTGAAATCCATATTATATTGTTGTCTTTCGTGATTGTTTATTGTTGCATTGCATTTGCTGTTATATGTTTAAATATTAGTTTAAACAAACGAACTCAAGCACTTGAACAATTAAAGGCAAACAAAGCATACACCTATTTCAATTTCGTTTAATTCTGCAAATTATCAATCATAAGCATAGATCTTGGAAATTGTTTAATATTTGGAGTGGGAGAGGTTCTTGTAAGCAGACAAGAAGCCTTTAGTGCCCCATTTCAGATCAATGAGAGTATGCTCTATCTATAAGAACTTGTTGTAGAAATATGGTGATAGAATTATAATTGCTCAAGAAATTTAATCTAAATCAAGAGACACAATTCTACACTAATCTACAAAAAATAATTCACAATTTATAAAAACATTCATAAACATGCATCAATCATATACAAAACTACAAAAATGTATCTAAGGGAATCCAACTGGTAAAAACCCCTTAAGCCTACTTGAATTATTCAAATGAATAGAGAATCCATTACAATTGTTAGCTCTAACTCTAAGCTCAACCTACAAAAGAATAATTTTTCTCTTTGCTCAATGAGAAGCTTTAACCCAGACTTAATGAATTTATTCCCCCACGTGAGCTCTTATTTCCTTGCGAAAACCGTGAGGACATTGGCCCCTATTTTTTATAAATTTCCTCTAAATTGATTATATAGTTCCCAACGATTGATCATTGATTGCATGCAACACTTGTACACTACATACTAGTCTACAATTGATGTTACACTACCATGGAATCTCCACCACATCTGAGCTATTCAAATTCCTTGCATGCATGACTATTTTTGGTTGATTGATCAGTTATTTGGATGATCTCTGAGTTAGACTAATGTCCCATTTCACAACTGACCTCCAACTAGTTCCATCAAATGTTAGAACTAGTTTTACTAAGTACAACTGGAAATAACTGATCTGGATTGCTACAAATTAGTAACCAACACATGCAAACTAAACTCCAAGCCCATTAACACAAATTTATTGTTAGAAAATTATATATTACAGAGCAATGGAACACATAAAATATTGCAGAAATATAAACACAGAAAATGCATAAAACAAGAGAGAGACATATATACATGGTTCACCCAATTTGGGCTACATCCACGGAGAAACAACCAATCCTTCTTTTTATATTATCCAGCAAACTGAAGAGATACAACCGACAACAGATCCGCTGTAATTCCCTCTTTGCTCTCAATCTCCTCTCTCTTGCTCACTCAGAATACAGATATACATAGATGAAATAGAATTCCCTCATATATAGCGAGGGGTTGCTTTCTAGGGCAAAAAACCCTAAATTAAACATAACTTCTACCATCAGATCTCTGCCTAATGAATGGCCCATATTAACTACGAAATTACAACATTTTACAAGACAATTTTACATCTATTCTTAGCTTTGGGGGCGTTTCCCCCTATCCCCCCACTAGGGGGGCTCCCAAAGGTCGCAGTTGCACCCCCTGGACCCCCTACAACAAATATTTTATGGGTAGCATTGCCACCCCATTACGAATTGGGGTCCAATGCAGTGATACCTTTGAATACAGAAGATAATCAGGCTCCACACCCAACATTTATTGAGCTAACTGATTGACAAGAGCCATGACACACTAGTTAATTGCTTCCAAGTTGTCCGTTGATGTGAAAATTTTGAATTTTCTCATTCTGACCAAGGCTAAGTCCAATTAAGCCTTTCTTGCTACACTTCTCAACACTCTTCCTATGAGTTTTTTAGTATGCTAGTAAATATTAATGACTTTCATGTAAGAGGAATTGCATGCTCTAGTAGAGTTACCCACGCAAAGTATCCATTCACTGGTTTCACGGTCCAATTTCCTATCTGGAATTAAAATTACACAACGCCTGTGGTTGATTGATTATTCTCGTGAATAAGTGTGGAAATTTCTTGCCCGAGCACAACGTGTGTGGTTGATGGATTGTTCTCGTGAATAAGTGTGAAAATTTCTTGGTTGAGCACAACGTCACTGGTTGATTTAGTATTCATTGTCACCGATAAGTGTGGTAATTCGCGGGAAAGAGTCGCAATTTGTTGCATGGTCACAAGCGTTCCTGCATCCTGATAATGGTTGACTCTTTATTCTCGTGAAATTTTAATATTGAAATTGTATTCTGCAAATATGAGTGACTTGCATAACCTTTACTTTTGTTGTTAGGCCAAAAAATTTGATTTTTAATTAGCTTTCAAAATTTTAAATAAATTTAATAAAATTTAGAAAGTTAAAAAAATAATGAAAATTAAAATTATTATTATTTTTTTTAAATATAATTTTTTTTTTTATTTTTTTATGTGTTGAAAATTATTTTTGTGGTTTTAAATTGAAGTATGGGATATAAAAATTATCTTAAAAAATAATGGTTTATAACAAAATATCATGTGGATAGCTCTTATTATTTTTTATGCAAAAAAATTATTTATAAGATTAGAAAAGAAATATTAGCAATATTAGAAATTTCAGCTAGAAAAATTAAAAAATTGTTTGGTTTTGCATTAGTCATAAGTCTTTTTGCTTGCTTTTTATTTCAGTTTATTGCCTTTTCATTTCAAATTTTCTAATTTTAAAAGGATTCATAATTACATTTATTTTCAGGATGCAAAGCAATTTCAAAATATGTGAGGGTTTTTGAAGTATGTTAAAACCCTCACTTAGTAAAATATTAATAACTATAATCTTTTTATATTTCTATAATTTTAATAAAATTCATTGATTGCTATATCAATTTGGACTTAATGTGAATGTTAATAAACTATAAACTATATAAAAAACTATGCAAATAGTTATATATACATGCTGCCATACTTTCATTATAGCAAATTACATATTAGACTTGTTGATATTGCATACATAAATACAAATTAATATAGTTATATTAATTAAATAATCAATAAATGTTAATACATATTAATTCATAATAAGTATCAAACCTTATCTCATAATACATCAATTGATGACGATGATGATGGTGGTCGTTAACGTCCGTTGAGACCAAACATTGGTTTATCAGACCTAAAGGAACAAATTATTTATTCTGATTTAAGATTTCATTCCTATGCTCAAAAATCTTGGAGAGAAGCCTCCCATGCTCACTATAATTTTGACATTGTAAAAGGCTAGGAAGGTCAGTATTGTAACAAAGATTGTGAAACTGAGATCTAA
>APFE030370280.1:2564-23289 GCA_000404065.3 Pinus taeda
TGATGGGTTTGCAAGTCTAAGTGCACCCAAATCAAAAGAAGAAAAAATTTTAGGTAAGTAGGCTGGGTAGGTAGTTTTGAGGTTGCTAAATCTTGATTGCTGATCAGTTCCAGGTTTCCAGGTGTCATCTTTACTCAGGACACAATCACCAGGCAGTTCTATGCGAGAAGCTCAAAAACAGGTATAACTAACTTCCTTTCTCCATCTTCCCCAATCATTAACTAATTTCCCCAAAAAGAGGTTAAGATCTGCTTGGTACCTCTTAAGTTCCATCATTTTCATATCATTAGCTTGGGTGAAGATCTTCTTTGCTCCAAGATATTCCGTACTCTCGCTATAAGCTTCTATCCCCTCATTGCAGCCTAAGATCTCCCAAACTTACCGCTTTCTTACCATCTCCATATTAACTACTGACATTATTATTTAGCTCCCTATATTTTCCCATCCCCCTACTAAAACTATGTAAGTCATCCCCTATGTAAATATCCCTCCCCCTGGTTGAAAAATAACCATAAGTACCCCGGGAATCGCTCAGTTTACCTGAAACTTAGCAAGAGTCCTCACGTTGCCCCTTCAAACCATCTTCCAAACACAATGGACTCCTTCAAAAGTATAAACTCCCTTTTTTAGGTTATCGGACCCCTTCCGAAGCCTCAAATGCCTTTCTGACCCACTTACTCACTCCTTCCAACCACAATAAACCCCTTTCCAACTTCCTTAACACTCTGTAGACCCTAGAAATCCAGCTCGCATCGCAAGATCGCAATATTCTCACCATGTAAGTTATGCCCCATTTGTCGTTACCCAACGCGATATCGCGATATCGGCGATCGGCAGTCGCAAGCGTCGCATGTCCAACTAAAATACCTTCCTGTTCCCCGTCGATGTGATATTGCGATCGCATCAGAGAACTTCATCGCATTGCTTTCAAGTATGAGCACCCCACCATGTCACTTTTGTACTATGGACCCACTGCAGGCTAACGTCAGCAGCCAAGAAACCAAAAATTCGCGTAGGAAAAGAAATCGCACTTCAGAGCTCCAGAACAAGAAACAGAGGCAGTTTTCGATGCGCGATTAGTGCGAAGTGCTAATCGCGCATTGCTACGGGAAATAGGCCATTTTGGGGAATCTTCAGGGAATCTTTTGATTCCTTGGCCAGTTTTGCACCGAAAAAGCCCGAAATCACCTGATTTTGCCAGATTAATCCGGTTTAAAGACAGCAAAGGACCAATGACAGAGATTAAAGTGTATCAGATCAAATCATCAGGGAACAAGCACGTCAAAGAGTATCAGCAGGTGGTGGAAGCCATCAATGTAGCGGCAAAGAGTATCAGCGAAAATCTTAAGCAGTGGCCCAAAGCAGGAGAACATTTAATACCTTCCAGCAAAGTCAGAGAAAGAGGGCGAAGCCACTCAGAAACCCTCAAATCATAATTATTGCACATTTAACTCACACCAGAACAAAACTACAGATCCCGAAGCACAGTCACTCCAGCAGTACCGCATCGACCCTCCAAGGGCCACATTGCACTCCTTTCGATTCAGCTGCCTCTAGCGCAACCCAAAGGACTTACCTGCATTTAATTCCAGCAACACTTAGGTTTTAGAAAAGCTTTTCAGCAGACCTGTTTAGATCAATTGTAATAAATGACTTTCTGATATTTTGCTTATATATACCACCTTCAAAGATGTAGTGAGGGGTTGGTTGGTTGGTTAGTGAGTCGAAGACATTGCTTAATCTTCTTCTCAACATTTTCTTCAAGCAGAGACCTACACTGTAACTGTCATACTTTCTATAATCAAAGACTGCTGAAAGCATGGATTTCGAAACTGCTTGATGTGTTTAATTTGCCAAGGAGTGATTGCGGAATTCCTGTGCTTCTACATGATTCAATAAGTGTTTCTCAACTCTGTTAATTTTCATGTTTGTTTACCACCGTTCCGGGATCTAAAGTGCAGAAAAAAAGAATAACTTAAGATTTGTTTAACTACACCTTAAGTTCAATTTCTGCATTTTTTCATGTTTTCATCAGAAATAGTTATGAGGATGTATACTTAAATGATCTTGTTTACGTTGTTTCTTTCACATATGAATGAGAGTTTAGGAATTCTTAGCTTCTCCTAGATAACCATTCATCCACTTCTCCTCTTTTTCAGTATGATGGAATGATTCTCCTTTTCCTTTCATCTCTGAGCTTCATTCCATCCTTTCAGTAGATTGATAATTGTATCATGTGTGGCTATCTCGCTCCTTAATCCTCCTGTGACCAAGAAAACGCAATAGCAAGCCTTAGTCCATGACTCCATGCCCAATGGTTTGAAACTTATCACACCTTACCCACCCTCTTTGCTTGAGCTTTCTACCTTCCATCCAAACACAAACAAAAAACTCCTGAGCCAAAACCTAGCCTAAAATCATCAACAAAGTTGAATCATTAAGAGAGAGCCCTCTCTGATTGTAGGTGGGCTAGAACCTGCAATCCAAAGATTGGTTTGTGGTTACCTCGGTCGTATCCCTAAACAGGAGCCTAGGGACAACCTGAGTGAGAACAGATGGAAAACTTTGGAAAGAGGTCATGGTTGATGAAATGGCATCTTTGCACAAAAATGAGGCTTGGGATCTGATGGAGTTGCCGGCTGGAAGGAATCACATTGGCAGCAAATGGGTGTTCAAGAAGAAGATTAATGCAGAAGTAAAGGTGGAGAAATACAAAGCTCGGTTGGTAGCAAAAGGTTATTCCCGGGTGCTGGGAATTGATTCTGGTGATATTTTTTCTCCTGTTTCCAAGGTAATTTCTATTATATTACTTTTATCTGTTGCTGCCGCTTTTGATTTTGAGGTAGAACAGATGGATGTAAGGAAAACATTTCTTCATAGGGATCTGGAAGAGGAGATCTACATGAAGAAACTTGAAGTCTTTGTAGTGAAGGGTAAGAAAGAAATGGTATGAAAGTTAAAGAAGTCTCTATATGGGTTAAAACAATCACCAAGGATGTGGTATCAGAAATTTGATACATTTATACGAGGACTTGGCTTCACCAGAAGCAAAGAAGATCATTGTTTGTATTTTATTAATTGGTGATCATGTTATTTATCTGGTCTTGTATGTGGATGATATGTTGCTGGTTGGAAATGACAAAGAAATTATCCAGGATTTGAAGACCCAATTGTCCTCCAAATTCGACATGAAAGATATTGGTGTTGCAAACTATATTTTGGGCATGGAAATTAAAAGAGATTGGGCAAAGGGGAAGCTCTGGTTAAACCAGAGGAAGTATTTCGAGACAATACTATAGAGGTTTAATATGCACGATAGTAAACCGGTGAAGGTTCCTATTCCTGTAGGTGTAAAGTTATCTGCTGAACAGTGTCCCATGACACAAGAAGAGGAAGAGGATATGTCCTGTGTTCCATATGCAAGTGCAGTCAAAAGCCTGATGTATGCAATGGTTTGTACTAGACCAGACATTGCACATGCAGTGGGTGTATTGAGCAGGTTTATGTCAAAACTAGGGAAGGAGCATTGGACAGCAGTGAAGAAAGTTTTCAGGTATTTGCGTAGCACTAGTGATTGTGGTTTGTGCTACCAAGCAAGACCAAGATTGGACAGAGTGTTGGATTTTTGTGGCTTTGTTGATGTAGACTAGGCTGGAGATCTAGATCAGAGAACATCTACAAGTGGGTATGTGTTTATCCTATTTGGAGGTGAAGTCAGTTGGATGAGTAAGAAACAATCTGTAGTGGCACTATCAACTACAGAGGCAGAATACATGGCAGCCACTCATGCAAGCAAGGAAGCAATTTGGTTGCAAAGATTGTGTTCAAGTATGGAGTTAGTACAGTGAACTATAAGGATAGACTGTGACAACCAAAGTGCAATTTTTTTGCCAAAGAACCCTGCTTATCATTCAAAGACAAAGCGCATTGATGTTCAATATCACTTTGTGAGGGATATGATAGAAGACAAAAAGGTGTTGATGGTAAAGGTGGACACTTTGAAGAATATTGCAGATGCATTGACAAAATCTGTGAGCTCAGAGAAGTTATCCTAGTGTAGAGAAACAATGGGCATTTTAGAGCTGGAAAAATGACTAAACTCTCCTATGGCTCCCTGTGGAAAGAAAATAACAAGTGGGAGAATGTTGGGTTGTGTTATATTCTTTCCACGACTAACCTACATAGTGATCCGGGGGGTTAGAGGGGGGGCAGAGGCCCCCCTTCGTTGTGCTGATTGAGTATCAGGGGGGTCACAGGGGGGCGCGGTAGCCCCCCCTATTCAGGGGGTTTGAGGGGGGTGGGTAGGTCCCCTCTACGGGGTTCGAGGCAATACCCTGGGAAAAAAAAATTGGACCCTATATTAGGTTGGGCGAACCTACCTATGGTTTTCGGTTCATAGTTTTGGACACGATGGTTTTTGGTCCATGGTATTGGATGCTTCGGCATGTATATATATGTATTGTAACATTGAAAGGAATAATAATGAAAAATCAAGCTGGTAGTCCCAGTTTTGGGATCCAGGGGAAATCTCTATGTATATGTGTTTTATGTGTTATGCTCTCACATTGTTTATTTTCTGTGTTTTAGAATTCGTATGGAGGTAATTTATGTATGTGGTTAAAACCTACAAAATTCGCCCACTTTCGAGAGCTAGGTTCTATGCCCAAGAGTCAATCAAATTGTAGGACGTTGTTGGCTTTATGGGGCCTTACCCAGGTTTAGAAATGTTTAGCCAAACAAATCCCAACACTACCGGCCCTTTTGGCAATAGTCTGTGGAACGCGGACTGAAGTCTCACCCGAGGTAGTATGGGAGGGTTCTGTAACAAGGTTTCCACACCCTAGGGATGTCTTGATGTGATCTGGGTTTGTGTGGAGCAATCCTACATGCGGCGTTGCTTTCGCGTAAATGTCTTCTCAGGACAACTACCTTAGTCAAGTGTGAATGCAATTTACCCTTTTCTGTGCTTATTATTATTATAGATCTTTGGTCATTTATGAAGGTACAACACTCCTAGTTATTATTCAACATAAACAGATATGCGCGTAAACGTAAATCAAGAACAGATACATAAACCAGAATCAAGACCATGGGCACACCGACACATTCTAGATTAACTTGTAATATTTTAGGGTGGACTACCCTTGGACTTGACCCATTACAATTCGTGGCGTGCGCACTTCGTGGAGATTTTACAATATAATACCCAAAATTGTGGGCTTCAAGCCCCAAAATTGTTACGTGGGAGATTCGTTGCCCAACAGGCCCCCAACACAATCATTGTGACTCGTCCTGAGTCACTCATCAGTGCGGCGAGACACGCTACCAAGGCGTCACGGTTCACCATCCCTGTGAGTGACGTACTACACTTCGTTGTTCCATCCTTGCTTCTTGCAACACTTCTTCAAGCTCCTGCTCCATTTCCCCTAATAGTTCGCCTAATCGATGATGCTCATTATGCTCTGCTTAGTTAACACAAAGTGGCTCCTCATAGGATTTTAGCTCTAGTTGAGATGCCAAAGCCATGAACTCTTTATGCAAGTGCAACAAGTTTGCAATCTCTGGTCTCGTATACTCAATATTTGTTGCAGCTTGTGTTGCATTTTTGCAAGAGAGATGTTGTTGTCCGTGAGGTCCCAATATTTAAGGCTTGTCGTAGGCACGTAGCCAAGGGTTGCACTTGTCCATGATATCCCAAGATTCACCATCTTTCCCTTATCTTTCATAGATCTCTTACCCGAGCATAGGTTTCGCGGTGACATCCAGGCTAGTCCTGCTATCTGTCTGGGAATTTGCAATATGTCTCTTACCACTGGTGTTGAGCTTGGCATGATGACTTCGACCGTCAGCATTACGCTACCCCAAAGGTCCTATAACTCAGTGGCATTGGATAGGTCCATATCAATCAGGTAACTCAATAAATTAAGTCTCACAGTGCCATGGCTTGTTCGGTAAGCGACCATCTATGATTTATAAGCCAGCCAATATTCAAATTTGACCGTTCCCGCCTTCTTTTGTTCATTAATGTGATATGTATTGGTGATCCTTTCAAATCCAGTACTAACTTCCTGTCTTAAATGCTTGTCGTCCACTCCATGTTGCTTCAGATTGACCATCTTGTCATGAACAGTGACCTCAACGGTCACTTTCCCGCCTTTCTGTGCAGCAGTGCAACCCTTTAAATGCGAACGTGATTCCTGCTTCTTACGTGAAACTCTATTTCCATGCAACTTTCCTGTAGACTTGTTTATAGTCATGCACCTTCTTTCAACTACTTGAAGTGCTGAGACTATACTTTAGTTAGTTAGTCAAGCAACCGACCCACTTGTGTAGAGCTTCAGGCGACTGCCATTTACCTTTCCTGGGAAAGGCTCCCCGTTAAGATTTCCGAGCTAGACCGCGCCACCATCTGTGACCTCTTTGACTACATATGGTCCCAACCAATGCATTCGGAGGGAATTTCTCGAACTTCCTATCATATAGTAATATCAAATCGTTGACTTTGAACATGCGCAACTTAATGTGGCAATCGTGCCAAGTTTTCTCGCGTTGTTTCTGTACCTGCTAATGGAAGCCTACCAGAAATCATTCTTCTTCTAGTTCTTCCAGTTGCACGAGCCTTTCTTCCAAGGCTTCACGATCATCCATGCCTGTCATCACTACTATCCGCAAACTAGGTACAATGTATTCCATTGGCATGACGGCTTCAGTGCCATAGACTAACCTGAATGGTGTTTTCCCTGTCAGTTTTTTGCATGTGGTTATGTATGCCCATAAAACGGCAGGTATGTGTAAAGCCCAATCAGTTCACTGTGTGTTACATACCTTGGTAAATGCAGTCTCTAGAATCTTGTTGAATGCTTCTATGGTCATGTTCGCTTGCGGAAGGTGCGGCGTGCTCTACTGATGATACACTTGGAATTCTTCAGTGCGTGCTCTGATAGTTTCATTTAGGAAGAGTGTTCCGTGGTCACTCATTCGAATTTTTGGGCATCCAAACCACGTCAAGACATTGTCAAATAAAAATTTCACAGCTGTAGCAGCCATGCAGTCCTTAATTGGCTGTGCTTCTGCCCATCTAGTTAAATATTCTGTCGCAATGATGATATAGCGCGCACTTGTCTTCCCTTAAGGGGTCATATGCCCCACAAAGTCTATGGCCCATTTCTTGAATGGCTGTAGTGTCATTTGTGGATTGAGTGGCATCTAATCCCTTCGCGATGGTTTCCCAGTCCGCTGACATACGTCACAGGCCCGACAGTACGCTTTTGAGTCCTAATGTAAGGTTGGCCACTATAGTCCGGCGTGAAAAGTATTCTGTGTTGTCACCCATCCCACATAATGTCCCCCTAAAACCCCTCTGCCTGTTTCTGCGAGGATCTTTCCTCGATCAAATTTAGGTACATACCTTCATAATATTTCGTCATTTCCCATTTTGTAGAGGTGCCCCGCGATAACAGTAAAATTTGTCACGGGTACCACCAATTCTTTCTTCTGTTGGAATGAATACCCCTATGGCGTGGTCCTTGTGGTTAAGAAGTCGATTATATCCTCGAAGTGGTCATCCGCGATGCGCACTACATAGAGCTGTGCATCAGGTAGTCCTTCCTCCAAATTTGTTGGCTCCTCACTATTCTCAATTCGAGACAGGTGATTTGGGCCTACGTTTAGGCGTCCTCGCTTTACGATGACCTAAAAATCATATTCTTGAAACAGTAACAACCGTCTACAAATGCCCCCCCCCCCCCAACACAGGCTTGTTCACCAGGTATTTCAACACTGAGTGATCGGTATACATTTTAAAGTGCCCACCGAGTAGAAAGTGGCGGTATTTCTGGAGAACATATACCATCGCCAATCCCTCACGCTCAGTAGTGGAGTAGTTCTTTTCTGATTTAGACAATCGTCGACTTGTGAATGCAATCGGATGATCAATGCCTTCCGCTCCTTCCTGCATGAGTACAGCGCCCAGCGCGATACAAAACGCATCAATGTGTACATGAAATTCAATGTCCCATTTTGGGAAAACCAAAATGGGGGCAGATGCCATCTTTTCCTTTAGAATCTCCAAACTCTTCTTACAGTCATCATTTGAACAATATGTAGCGTCCCTTTTCAACAACTGTTCCATTGGTGCTGTGATTTGTGTGTATCCCTTAATAAACTTTTGATAGTAGCCAATGTGTCCCAACATGGTACAGAGTTGTTTGACACTGCACGACGCTTGCAGATTGAGTATGAAAACAATCTTTGCAGGGCCCACCATCAGGCCTTGTCTGCAGACTACATGACCGAGCAAGTTGCCAAAAGGGATAAGGAATGTACACTTTTTAAGATTTAGCACAATCTAGTGTCATCGACATGTATCCAGCATCAACTGTAAGCTTGCTACATGTTTCTTGACTAGCCCAAATACAGTCCAATCATCAAAATAAGCCTCCAAAAATTTATGAATGAATTCTTCGAACGTAGCCACTACTATGCGTGAAAATATTGATGGCGCATTCTTCAATCCGAAGGGCATAATTGTATACTGAAAACATCCCCATTCAGTCGCGAAGTTGGTCTTGCTCCTTTCTTTCGACACGATCTTGATCTGATGGTATCCCGAGAACCCATCCATGAACGAGTACGCTACCTATCCACTAACATTCTCGAAGACTTCATCTATAAACGGTATCGGGAACGGGTCATGAACCCAGGAATCATTCAATTTTTAGGGGTCCACGCAGATTCAAATTTCTCCCTTCTATTTTTTCTCTTGTACTATCATAGGACTCACCCAATCAGACTCTTCCACAGGTTCAATAATTCTTGCTGCAAGCATTTTGTCCAATTCTTCGTGGACTTTTTCCTTATACTTTGGATTCAAATGATAAGGACGTTGCTTAACTAGATTCGCGTCCGGTTTTAGAGTTATCTTCATCATCCCTAGGTCACCGAGAATCCCCTTTAACTCTGTTATTTTGGTCAGGAATAAGTCTTTATATTCACACAGTAACTCGACGACTTCATCCACCATCGCATCATCCCAATAGTCCCCCAAGGTCACTTACTTCAGCTCCTGATCTTTACCAATGTTTACCTATTTCATTTTTAGTGGCGCTATGATGTCGGGGTCCTCAATCGATGGTGCTCGAATTTCATGGCTCCCTTTTTCTTCGGGATGTTAATGTTTCAGGGGTCATCATCATCATCCTCCACTTGCATGTTGTAACATTCTAGGGCATGGCTTAACTGATGTGACCATTCTAGTTGAACGATTTATTCTAGTTCCTATGGTATTTTGAAGATAGAGGCTTTCACAATTTGCAACGCATCATCGACAGTATCCATCCATTGGTCTTCAAATAAGAATGTTAATAAGAACCCTTCACGCAAGATATCCCATTCACCCGTACCATGTCGAAACTCTGTCTCAATATACCAGTTTTTGGGGATGACATCTAGGGTATGATAGAATAAATGTACCCATTCAGGCTAGGGCTCTTTGCCATAGGCTTTGGTCCGTTTTGCAAGGTGCATGCACAGGTCATCGCATCCATCATATTTCTTGGTTATCCATAATTCCGGCTTCCCAAACCTTAGCTGCATCATCCTTTTGCAATCATACTAGTTTTAAAAATTCCCTTCATGTGTTCCCCACCAACGCATAGGTGTTGTGCGCAGCACCCACTTTAATGCGTCGAACCTTTGGTGCTATGGTACTGCACTCTCAAACTTGCTCAAGAATTCGTCCACCGTTGTTACTCCATCATATGTTGGTAGATCTTGAGCCTAGGTAATTATGCAACGTAGCGATTTTCTCATCATATTACAATTTAGCATCGTCACATCACTCAACCGATTGTGCCATCACTCATCTTCTTCATCAGAATCTGACAAGTAGGATTCTATGTGCTTCCACAAGGTCCTTTCATCTGCAGTCAGATGTAGCCAATCCTGGTTTCACCCAATTATTTTGTAGATACAATCTAACTCTTCGTTGCTTCCATCATTGCACACAGGTTCTATGTAACGCTTTCCTTTGGTGGGATCCAATGGAACCATCACACGTAGGGACTTTTTCTCAAAAATCATTTTCCACTTCTTTAGATTGATGACTCCATTCACATCCGTTGCCCAGTCTATTCTAAGTAATGCAGGGTAAGGGTTACTATCATCTATAATCTCTATTACCTCGAAATCTGTCTGCGTGCTCGCACCATTGATATCCACTATTACTCTTATCAATCTTCCCATGGGCAAGATCTTTTGTTGGTTCACCATCTGCATTTGAATGGGAGACCACTGTAGTGCAAGCCTGCCCATGTGTTCCCAAGTCTTCTTTGGTAGTATGTTCACGTCTGAACCCAGGTCTAAGATTACTTGATCTGTCTCATATTTGCAAATTTTTGTTATCAACCGCATTTCCCATCTAGTGCATAGAGCATGCTTCCCCATTTTTTGAACTACGCGCGGCTCCCCTAACCCTGCACACCTAGCAATCAACTCTTGTAGTCCTTTAACTGCCTTAGTATCGCAACAATTTCGTACATGTCTCTAAAAATTTAGTTAGCATCAAGAGATCTAGGCCCATCTGTGGTTGATCCCTACTACCTGAAGTAGAGACCTCCGCGAAGCTCTTCTTAGCTTCCATATACGTTTCTTTTGCATGGTCCAAGTCAAATTCAGGTTCCTTTGAAGGAGCCTTACATACCCAAGTATCTTCTTCAGGCTTCCTTCCCTTATCTTCCCCCATGGCCATGCCACTTCTGAGCATCATGTTCACGTTGGGATCCTCTTTGCACAGCTCAGACTTCATCATTTGGGTATTTTGCGTCAGAGTGGACTGGAGCACCCCTTTTTCATGCATTTGTGCGATCAACGTCGGACAATCTATCATTTCATGATCAAACTATTCACACTACAAGCAATATAGTCTCATCGGGTTGGTACAATCACGAGCGTAGTGCCCAAGGCCTCCGCAATTGTAATAAATTAGCTATTTGTGGCCCCTCCCAGGCCCCATTCCCCCAAGACCTCAACATTGACCTCGCCCTTGGAAGCCACCACGTGCTATTGCTGCAACTGGATCGTGGCCTCGCGTTTTTGTCTGCATTCGATAAGTTGGAGTCCTATCCATCATTAGTTCATAGCTTTGACATGTTTGCTCATCATGACCCACTGATCTACAGAAATTACAGTACAGTTGTTGCGGAGTCTAGATATATTTTTGCAACAAGTGACAGTTGTCCGTTGCATGCTTTCCTCCCACCTGAAAAATCACACACCAAAGAGTGGCGGACGCACTCGGTCCTACTTGCGCCTCCAGTCTCAACGGCATTGATCCCCCTCCTGCTAAATAGTTCGCAAATACAAGACATTGATCCTTATCGTGACCCTGGCCTTTACATTTTATACACCACACTTCTTCGCACACCTCTAGTCGGGGCACCCTATCCCGCTTCAAGCTCTGCATCTCTAAGCATAGGTTTTGTAGTTGTGCGTGGATTTTTTGGACTCCCATCCCCAGATCCTGTATTAGTGTTTCGTGCAACCTCATCACCATTTCCAATGCCTCTGCCTAGGTTGAGAGCTTCTGTTGTGATAGTGTCGTCCTCAGGTGCAGTGTCAAAGATGCCACAAACCACATGCGGTGTTGCACATCTGTGAGTGTCATATTAGCCTCGCAAATCGTACTTTTTAGCCTTTGATCTAGATCCCAAGGGGTTTCACCTGGAATCATCGTTGTTACATAGTAATTTGTCATTGTCTCCTTGTCAGTCTCCCTACTGTGTCATGAAATCAAATCCATCATGCTCATGCTCTCTGAATTGGCCAAATAACCCTCTATGCCAAAGTTTATTTTATCATCGCGACTGTTATTGAAATAACCGAGCTGACTGGCGGCTTCTAGTGCAACTGATGCGCTGTTAGCGCGGAAGCACACAGGTTTTCCACGCTGGTTGAATTTCATACCCAGTGCATCCTCTGTTTGTATTAAATCACGCTGACATAGCTTCCCTACATTATTGAGATGCGACGCCAGCGCGCCAGTCCAGTTATTCACCCGCGCTGATCCTATTTAGGCGAATTTTTTCTAACAGCCAGCCTTCCAGATGACTCCAAACCTGGTTGTTGGCCTTGTGAATGTCGCCCTCCCTTCTATGGTATGTTTGTTCGTCATATGAGCCACCTTTCTTGGAGATAAGCTTATCCTTCCACCATTCATGGAGACTCCTTCTCCTATATAAGCCTCCACCATTGCCATGAGCAGCTAGTTTTTGGATATAGTTTTTGACATAAGAGGAATTCATAGTGCTTTAGTGCTGCTCCTAATAGGCAGTTGGTGTGTTAAGTGTGGATTGCTAGAGAGCTTAAGGAAGGTTGTGAAGTCTTGTTTCCTTGTGTGAGAGAGAGAGTTGTTTGTCTTGGGAGATCTACCTCCAAGGGTGAATGCTTATGAGACTTGCTGGCTGGACCCTCTTGAGAAGGACTCAGCGTCAGAACATTGGTTGTATCTTTCTCTATTTTTGATTAATAAAAGATAGATGACTACTGTTGTGGTTCCATTCTCATTTGTCTTGTAATTGTTAATGTGAATTACATCCTTTCTGACTGATGTATAGTTGCTTTTACTAGATTTCACGCTTGTGTTTGCTTTCCCTTTGCATGTGCAGGTGTCCATCCATGAGGATAGTGGAGGATCGTGACCGACTAGAGCGAAGGAGCGAGAGCGGCATCTCTTCATCAAACAATAGCGCTGGAATCCAAGTAGGTGTTCATTACCCACTTTTTAATTGCAACTAGGAGCTTGCATAGTAGCATTGATTGATTGTTGCTAGACCCATTCTGGGCTAGTAGGGATCGCCTCTATCCGTGGAGAGGATTTACCTCTCCAACAATTTGGCGACTCCACTGGGGACGTTGCTTGTGTCTTTTGTTGTTCATCCTTGTTTTGAGTTTGATTGTTATTCTCTTGTCAAAGATTGGGGATTAGTTTTTTGTTTTTGATTTCCTGGTCCACTCTGGGAAATGCCTTAATTGTTTTAAAAGCTATTACCTTGGTCTGGGAGCTTTTGCTTTGATTTTGCCTGTTTTTTAGCCTCAGCGCGATTTATATCAGAACAGTCGCGCTGACATCACGTATCTATTTCTTTGACTTCACTGTCATCGCGCCTGTGTTTAACAGTTGCGCTGATCTTGTTTTCGAACCAGCGCCCTTAATCCGTGTCCTTCCGCGCTGACAGCGCAAAGTTGCTACGCGTGTTGTCCGGTCAGCGCTTAGTTGCTGAGGGTCACCCGCACTGATCCTGTAGAATTGAATTTTGTTCAATTTTGCCTCCTGAACCTGTTGGTTTGAATATCCCCTGCTCTTTCCACCTGGTTTATGACTTGGTTTATGTTGCCTGAACTGTGAGATACTTGCTTGCGAAGTCTTGTCCCACAAGGGTTCGTTTGTTGCTTGCTTTTCGGTTTTACAAAAACCTTCCTCTTCACTTTCGCTGCTTGGTTTGTATTTTGCCTTGACTTTTACAGTTGTTGGAATGTGTTGAATCCCTGTTTGACTGGTTTTAACTCCCGTCCTCCGGGTGTTTGCTTTTCTCTATTGATTTCGCACCCTAGCCCTAGGGCATCTAGTGGCCGTGTGTGTGTCAAGCCTTCCGTGGGGTCTTGTTTTCTTATTTGACCAGCCAACTTTAGATTTGCTTTTCACATTTGCTCGTTGATTATTGAAAGTGTTTTGGTTGTGTTCCAAGCGATTTGCTTCCTCCTTGTTTGAATTCCTTTTTGTCTTGCTGAGCTTAGATCACATAGCTCATAAGCCTTAGTTGTTCCTTTGATTTGGAAAACTGTTTTGGTGTCTTGGGGACTTTGTTGTCTTTTCATTGAGTGATTTCATTCCATTTTCTCAGTGTTGCTTGGTAAACCCTTTGCTTAAAATCTCCAGAGCAGTCACTTTTGATCCTTTTCAGACTCCCTAAAAGAAAAGGTGTAAATGAGCGTCTTGTCACTTCGTGCTCATTAAACATTCGAAGGAGACTGGAGTCATATTTTCATCCTTTTCTCGACTCTTGAAACATGAAAAGGTCAAGTTCAGTTCCTGTGTCTTAAAAATTTATTCAGCCGCGATAACATTACCTGGTTAGATCTTGTGTGCGTTTAGTTTTGAGTAGGGTTGTTATCGTTAGCTTGCTTAGGGTCTTTGTTTGATCATCCTGGCGGATCCATCAACTCCGTCTCCTGTCCCAAGTGACCAAGGGTCTCCATCTTCTGTTGCCCCTGAAACACCGGTTTGTGACGCTCTTCCCATTGTTCTGAGCATCCAACCGTTGAATTCTCGAGCTCCAGAGGACGATTTCTACAAATTTTCTTGGAACCCTGTTTGGGAGCCCTCTGAAGAGGATTTTCCCACCACTCCTGTCTGTGTCCCATCTCCAATGGCTTCTTCCGATATGGGCGACACTTCTCCTGTGTCGAGTGGGTCGTCCGTCATGTCGAGTATAGATACTCCCATTTCGGCAACATCCCCCATCATCTCTACACCCTACACCGTTACACCTTTAGGTATCACGGTGCCGGCGCGCTATAGATATTTGAGGGATGCTATGAACTATGCAGCTTCCTCTTCTGTTTGGGATAAAAACATCGTCCCTACCACAGGACCGTTTGTTTCCCAAGTCCACCATACTGTTGTTACAGCAGTCCCAACCAACTCGACCGTTTGTGTCGCGGCGTCAACTCCAGTTGTTAGTGCCATCACAGCATCATCTACTGTCACTTCCGCTGCAGGCCCGTCTCGAGGTCCAGTGCAAAGTGGTCAGTCGACACATAATCCTAGAGTTGTGCACCTCGCAAGTGGTGCTCCTCCTGCTTCCGATCATATGACGGCAGAGGAGGCATATTTTCAGTACTTGCGTAATGTCCAGAGCCCAGATGGACAAGGCTTGTATTATGATCCTGAGAATCATTACTTGTTTACCTCCTTGCTTGAAGTGCCTTATGATGAGGTTTCTGTTCCGTTGAACGTGGCTTGGGGTACCACCGGGTATGGTGGTGGCTAGTACCATCAGGAACAAGGACAGCAAGGACCACCCTACCAGGGTCAACAGCCCTACTCGCAGCCTAATCATGGGCGGTAGTATGCTAGCCAAAATTACCCAGGTCAACAAGGAGGCCCACAAGGACAACCCAGTCAGGGACAACCTTTGGTCTCTAATGGTCCAAATTTTACATATCTTAGGCAACCTTCTGGAAACCCGGGACAACCCAATGCTCAACAAGGTCAACCCGGTACCCAGCAAGGCTACCCTTCGGGGCAACCTTATGGGAACCAGGGACAACCTTATGGTCAGCAAGGTCAACCCGGAAACCAGCAAGGCAACCCTTCTGGGCAAGGGGGCCAGCCTTACATGCAACAAGGCCAACCTACCACTCAGCAACCATCTAGTCAACAAGGACAATCCTCGGTTGCGCAAGGGAAGCCCCTCACTCAGCAAGCTCAACCTTCTGGGCGAACGGGGCTGTCTCAGATCCGACCAGGACAACCTTCTAGCCAGACGGCTTAGCATGCAGGCGGGTACCAATCCCGGCCTCCTTTTTCATGTGGGTATCAATCCCAGCATCCTTATTCGGGTGGGTATCAATCCCAACCTCCGTATTCAAGTGGGTACCAATCCCAACCTCCTTACTCGGGCGGGTACCAATCCCAGCCTCTGTATTCGGGCGGGTATCAATCCCAGCCTCCGTACTCGGGTGGGTATCAATCCCAGCCTCCGTACTTGGGCGGGTATCAATCCCAGCCTCTGTATTCAGGTGGGTCTCAATCCCAGCCTCCTTATTCAGGTGGGTATCAGTCCCAGCCTTCTTATTCAGGTGGGTATCAAGCCCAGCCTCCTTATTCGGGTGGGTACCAATCCCAACCCCCGCATTCAGGTGGGTATCAATCCCAACCTGGTCACCAAATGCCGCCTGGTTCCCAGGCTTAGTACGGATGCCAGCAACCCCAGGGGTAAAATCAATATACCTTGTATCAAAATTACCAACAGTCGTAGGGTAATCTTTATCAAAATTATCAACAACCTGCTGGCCAGTATGGTAACCAATGGGGTGCTGGGGGGCAGAACCAGCAACACAGTTCTGGAAATAACCCCTACGGTCAAAATCCTTCTGGACAAGGCCCATTTGGACCTGGCCCATCGGGACAAGGGCAATGGGGGCAACCAGGAACTGGATGGAATTCTGGTTCTACCTCGTATCCAGGACAAATGTCCTTTAATCCATAGCTACCATTTCTAGCGACGTTGGAACTGCCCGATGTGTCGAAGTTAACGAATGATCCCATACTGCACAATCCACAGTGGCCACCAGTTCCAACTAAGATACCTAGTGACTGTCCCAAATTTGATGGGAAGGTCGGGGAGGACCCTCAAGCTCATGCGATGACGTATCACTTATTGTGTTCGTCAAATTCATGGCTCGATGATTCGATTCAGCTTCGCCTCTTTCAGAGGACCCTCATTGGTTCAGCAGCTAAATGGTATATTGAATTGACCCATGCGTCATTTCAAGATTTCAATTCGTTGGCCATGGCATTTTTGACTCATTTTCAGTTACCCATTCGGTATGAGACAGGGACTCACCTCCTTACGTCTCTTAAGCAGGATACTGCTACACATATCTCCGATCATATCCATGAATCGAGAAGCCGTCGCAGGTTGATCAAGTTCTGGATTCCTGATCAACTCCTCACTGACTGGTTCATGACTTCCTTTGTCCCTAAGATTGCGCGGGACATTGCTATGGGAGCCTGTGTAACTGAAGAGCAAGCGATCGCGCGCGCTCAATACCTAGACTTAGTTTACTCTCAGTCTGGTACCTTGTATGAGTACTTGCCGGACGCCCCAAGGCCCGGTACATCCAAGGCTCCGCCCAAGCCATCTGTCAATGGAGTCATTGGCTCTGTAAACCCGGCCTCTAAAAAATCATCGAACCCTGGGAAGCAAAAGTCAAGTGCATCCAACGAAAACACTTCTCAGGGTGGTTTAAATTCTGGTAACACTTCCGAGGTCAACGTCGTTCAGTCCACCATGGCGGGCAAGACCTCGAAAGGAAAGAAAAAGGAAAAGGGGAAAGGGAAAAATAAATCCGAGCAACCCAAATAGGAATCCTCTAAACCTCCAGCCGAGGAAGGAGCTAAACGCAAACCCAAGTATCCTTGCCTCATTTGTGAGGAGGATCACTACACTAAGGACTGCCCTAGACGGTCCGAAGTTAGTCGTTTGTTTAAAGGTGCTCCTGGGGTCCCTGCGGTTCTGAAAGAACCCTTTCCCTCTCAGCAAACCCAGATGGTGGCTGACCCCTCTTCTTCTCCCTTTAGTTCCCAAGTCTTCATTGCTGGAACTATTCCTGTTCATATAACAACTCGAACAAAGGAGTATCCGTTGTCCGCCAGGAAGGAGCCAGAGGTTCCCTCAAGTGCTCCTTCGTCTAGCTCTGGTCCCCTCCATATCGAGAGACCGAGTACTGAGACGACAATCCGACCCCCTCCCAAAGGGGTACTCAGAAGGTCTTCTTATAATTCGAATGCTCATGCTGCCCAGCACTATAGCATCGTAGAGGACTTAGCGTAGGCTCCGTCGACTATGTCCGCCTTAGAAGTCCTTCAGAGTTGCCCCCCCCAAAGGAAGTCCCTGCTATCGGCCATCGGTGGCATCGACCCAGCGGACTCGGATTTGATTACCTTCGACCTCGAGAGCCATGTTCCTCGACTGCCTCATCAGATTGCTTTCCTCATTCAAGTCGTCATCAATTCCAAAACGATCCATCGTACAGTCATTGATGAGGGCGCATCAACCTGCATTATGTCTATTGCATGTTGGAAATCCATCGGGTCTCCGACACTGAGTCAGTCTCCAACGACCTTGGAAGCATTCGACGGGAGAGAATCTCGACCTTATGGTATTCTTCAACGACTACCAATTACCTTAGAAGGGAAGACTGTGGAAGTAGAAGTTGAGTTTGTGGACGTAAATCTCACGTACAACCTCCTTCTGGGACGGAGTTGGACGTATGCCATGCGTGCCATGGCTTCATCCCTCTTCCGTGTCATTCGTTTCCCCCATCAGGGAAAGATTGTCACGGTCGACCAACTTTCGTTCTTCGCTTCCTCTTCTGAGGGAAACATACCTTTCGTTGAGCATACCTCCGTTCCGTTTGAGAGTGTGGGAGCCGGGCTCTTCAAAGAACCCGCCCTTATGGGTGTTTTCTCCCTCCCACCTCCCAACCTCGCCTCGATCTCCATGATCTCGGTTCGTTCTGATCCTTGGATCCTCCCTTCCATCGACCAGATAGAACCTTGGGGTGAGGAGATGCCGTTGAGTCCAGTCGAGCTCAACTACATCGAAATTGTTGCTGCATCGGCCTCTCATGCTCAACCCACCGTCACGAGTGGGGCTCTTGACTCAGATGATTTTCCCCCTTGGTTAGGAGAATACACCTCCTCAGATCCATTGAAGGAAATATTTCCTTCCGATGAGGCTATCATAGAGACCATGTCTCTGGACGAACGTCCGTGGTTTCCTCTTCACCACCGTTCCTCCTTTCTCCCTACCTTTCGGGAAACACTGCTTTGTCTAGAGCGGTTTGCTTCATGTCTCCCTTCTCAACCCCTTCAGACACCCATTCAGATTTATCACACATCGTCCGAAGGGAATTTAGGGAACATCACGCAGACGCAACCTATCGACATCTCTGTTAAGCCAGGGATTGTCGAGAACATTTACATAGGAGTCACCTGTACTCCTGAGGAAATTCAGGTTTATATCGCACTTTTTCGCGAATTTCACGATGTCTTTGCATGGTCCTACGAAGAAATTCCCGGTATTGATACATCTATAGTAGTGCACAAGATACCAACGTATCCCGGGGCCAAACCTGTCCGTTAGCGTTTGCGTCTCGTGCACCCCCGTAAGGCGGCAGCGATCAAAGTAGAGGTTGAGAAGCTTCTTAAAGCTGGATTCATTTATCCCATCCCACTGACAGAATGGGTCTCAAATATCGTCTCTGTCGACAAAAAAAAGGGCACCATTCGTGTCTGCGTTGATTACCGCGACATTAATAGAGCTTGCCCAAAGGACAACTACCCCACGCCATTCATTGATCAACTCATTGACGAGTGTGCGGGCAGTGAGATATATTCTTTTATGGATGGCTTCTCTGGTTACAACCAGATTAATATCGCTCCAGCTGATCAACACAAGACGACCTTCATCTGTCCTTGGGGCACCTTTTCTTACCAAAAGCTCCCCTTCGGCCTTAAAAATGTCGGCGCTACCTTTCAGCGTGCGATGTCTTATGCTTTCCACGATATCAGGCACATCATATAGCCTTATCTGGATGACCTCCCCGCTCATTCAGCTAAGCGCGCGGACCACCCATCGCATCTTCGTGAGATCCTTCTTCGTTGTCGACACTATAATATCCGATTAAATCCACACAAATGTGTGTTCTACGTCGAATCTGGTCGACTTCTCGGGTTTATCGTCTCCCGAGAGGGCATCCGTTTGGATCCCCTTAAAGTTGAGGCAATTGTGAATCTTCCTCCCCCTGCTACTTTGCGGCAATTACAAAGCTTGCAGGGGAAAGCTAATTTTCTAAGACGGTTCATACCAAACTATGCCGAAGTGGCAAAGGGTTTTACCCGGTTACTTAAGCGTGACACCCCATTCTGATGGGATGCCATAGCCTAGGAGTCTTTTGCTCATCTCAAAACTCTCCTAGTTTTCGCCCCTTTGTTGCGGCCTCCAAATTATCATCATGACTACACGCTCTATTTGGCTGCTGCCGATACCACTATCAGCATGGTTTTGGTCCAGGATGAAGATGATGGCATCGAGCATGTCATTTATTATCTTAGTCACAACTTACTAGATACGGAGACTCGATATGCATATGTTGAGAAGTTGGCTCTTGCCGCGGTTTGCGCCGTCCAACGTTTCCATCACTACATTCTGTTGCGTACTACCACGGTGATTTCAGATTGCAACCCCATGACCTACATTCTTTCACGAAAATTGCTGGGGGTCAAATACTCAAAGTGGATCGTAATCCTCCCAGAGTTTGACTTGGAATTTACTGCGGCCAAGTCCAAGAAATCACTCGTTTTTGCTGAACTCTTGTGCTCCTTGTCGTCCGCCACTACTTCCTCGCAGATAGAGGAGTCTATTCCAGATGAAACTCTTTTCCTTATCAGCACCCTCGACCCGTGGTACGGGGACATAATTGTCTATTTGCAGACGTCCTCCTTCCGCCCCGAGACCTCGAAAGATGCTCGTCGGCGGATTCGTCACCAAGCTCAGCCATATCGCAGAATTGGGGACACCCTGTACCGCCTTGGTGTTGATTCGGTTCTTCGTCGGTGCTTAACCTTCGAAGAAGCTGAAAGAGTTCTAAATGACTGCCACTTCGGTGCTTGTGGCGGTCACATGTCTGGATATGCTACCGCACAGAAGATCCTCCGTGCTAGCTACTTCTGGCCTTCCATTTTCAAGGACTGCATTCTTGTCGTCCGTTCTTGTCATGAATGTCAGATTTACCAACGGAAGATGCATGCGCCCGCTGCCCCGCTGCACCCCGTTGTGACCGTAGGCCCCTTTGCTAAATGTGGCATCGATTATGTGACATGTAACCCTCGCTCGGCCGGGGGGCATGGTTACATCATCATTGTTGTAGATTACTTTAC
>APFE030370286.1:0-40882 GCA_000404065.3 Pinus taeda
CAAACCCTAGACCTAATGCCTAGTGACCAAATTTTGCTTGAAGACTCACTGAAATGACAAAATTTGACCTTGACACTCTGAGACCACTTTGTAAGAGCATATTTGATCACTGGAGGAAGGCTGGAAAGACTGACACTAACAGGGATAAGAGAAGATTTGAACCCAAGACTTCCAGTTCATTGAGACTTCATTTCCACGACCATTGTCAATTAAACTACCCCAAGCAGACGTCTATTTCATCTGTAAGTTAGACTACGCCAAATATATTAATAAGAATGAAATATTCACATATGAAATATTCAAATATTATACTTTATAATTAAAAAATGATATATTGAAAAAAAAACATTCCAACGAACTTAGCATTAAGCACTTCAAATCTCTCATGGTGAGAATCTTTCATAAGTTTAGAGATTTGATCCCTCTTAGTACTTGATAGATCCAATTTAAGATGAATCTAAGCTAGTTACACCAAAGGTGTTCCCTCTGTGGGCTTGGGTTGGGCAAACACTATTCAACCCAGCCAATCCCAAAACCCCATTTTCGTCATCCTCCATCGAATGCATATTTGACACCTAGAAAGGGTTTCACGCACAATTATTCGGTCTTCCGAGGCCATTACTGCCCTCACAACTTTGCACATATCCTCACTGATAGCTCCACTAACACCTTGTCTATGGACCTCCACACCAACCTTCAAATCAATGTTTGGTATCACCAATACTGTTTTCTTTTTTCTTGATTCAACAACCATTTCTGAGTTGGGTTGACATGAGTTTTTGGGGCACAATTTACCCGCCATTAAGAGAACTAGAAGGAAGGATTTACAATTGCAGTAGCTGGAATTACGGAATTGGCTTACCCTTTGTAGTTGGGATCGAGGTTGCTTATGTTCTTAGAGAAACAATTTTTAAGGGTGTTGTCTGTAGACAATTCTTGGTCTTCATGGGTGTGTCGTTGTCTATCACCGCATTCCTGCATTCCCTATGCTTGTTAGGATAAGCTTCTCACCACCAATATAGGACAGTTGGCCATGGCTATAGATGTCGTCAACGATATGGTTGCTTTTCAGATACATACAAGAGTCCGTTAAGAGGCATTGGATTTGTGGCTTTCATGATAGTGGTAGTGAAGTCAGTAATGGCCTAGATTTCCCAATGTTCACCTGAAAACTTTGAAAATGAACAGTTAAGCTAGACATTTGATTGCATTACTCTGGCAAGAGTACTAGCAACTTATTTTGCAACAAATGTAATTGGGATTCACTTAATCTTCAGAGATTTTGTGTTTGGATTCACAATTCCCAAAGATGGCCCTTTCGCAGGGATGCTTATTGAAATTCCTTGCTACTTCCATTGTATTTTTCCTTCAGTCGTTTAGAGACTAATGTGGCAATGATCCATGGAAGGCCCACTTGGAGTCTGCTCGTTTTGGTAATTGCAACTTCATGGGCTAGGAATATTTTGGATACATTTGTTGTTGCAATTGTGCACAAAGTTCCTTGTCATGAAGCAATAGCGATGGGGTTCTTGATGAACACCAAAGGACTGGTCGAGTTGATTGTCCTCAACATTGGAAGAGATAGGAGGATAAAACTCAGATTTCATAAAAATGTTAAATCCAAATGAAATGTATTGAACATATTTTATTTAACTCAATTTGGCTATTATTTTCAGGTCCCGAATGATAAGTGTTTGTGATTTTGGTGTTGATGGCTCTATTCACGATATTCATCGCAACTCTATTGGTAGAAACCATATACATCCCAGCAAGGAAGGTGGTTCCCTAAAAGGTTCGCACTCTTAAGCCTTTCCTTCGTAGAAGAGAGTTCACTATGTAAGGCATAAATTACCCAATTTGTCCTGCAAATTTATATCACAAAGTGCATGTTATTGTCCTCAATCCTCATGGAAATTTAATTGAATGTTCAAAATCCTCTGAAAAGTTAGAGGTATAATTTATTATAAGATTATATGAAAGACAAAATAATTACAAAAATGAAAACTCAAGGGATTGGTTATGCAACAAATCATTCAAGTAGACTCTTGAATTTATGAAATAGTAAAAGAGAAAATGAAAGTTTATCGTTGGATTTGCCTAGATAATAGAGAATTGTCAAAGGAGAAGATGGAACTCGTGGAAAGTGAAAAGGGCTTACTAGTGAAGCTATTGCAGGCAATTGTATCTTACTCCTTCAAGCTTCTGGCCGTTCTATATTAAAAGAGTCCTAAGTGGGCTGGAATAAATCTACAGTATAACCATTGATTGTAATAAGAGAATGCTTGTTATTCCCTCCACAAGGAATTATATAAAATGATATTTCTCTCAATGTGCATGGTTGTTCATCATGGTGCAAATATGTTTCACTCTACCCTTACTTTGAGATATAACTTACGTGTGTAACATTTACCTCTTATTTATTTAGCAATATGGTCGGTTCCCTTTAAAATGTCAGTAAATCAAAGTTGGGGATTTAGACCATAACATTTAACAGAAGAGCCTACATGATGTTTTCCCTATTTTTTTTCATATTGGAGAAACTCATTAAATAGATTTTATGAGGACAAGTCTAACTGTTCCATGTTATTCCAACAATCATTATTGGAATCTGGCGATTCAGTGTGAGTGAATTACGAATCTGGCGATTTAGTGTGGGTGAAATGACAATTTTTTATTGCTTAAATTGCCTTTTGAATGCATAAATCAATTCAACACCCTCCAAAACTTATAAAACACTTGGATTATGCAATTGATATTAATATTGAAATTTACAATTCTATTAATTCTTTTAAACTTTTAACCAACTTTTGGAAAAAAATGGTCTCAAAATGTATCTAGAAAAACTTAAAATGTAAATTGTGTTAGACTATTTTATGATTTTCTTAATCTAAATTAATAAACAAGAATGCCAAAACTTTCCTTTATATAGGTATACTATTTATAAATTATAATATTTAGTGTAATATATTATAGGTAATACTTGTAACTTCATATTTATTCACTTCCATATAACATTTAAGGCCTTTAGGAAGATGTAAAACTACTCAAATATTTAATTTTGTGATGTTAATGGAACTTGAAAGTTGAAATTGATTTGGAATTTATGGTAAATTTGACAAAGATTTCAAACTCAACTGTATGGTGTGTATTGGCCCGGGCATCTCAAAACTTGGATTGACCAATTGAAATCTATTTCAAAAATAAGATGCTATCATGAGATTATGTTAGAGATATTTTGAGTAATATTTATTGATACCTTGGATGCAGAAAGTTATGACCAACAAAGAACCCAAGGAATTTGTAAAAATACTTATATTTTAGATATAAAATAGAAAAAATAATCATCAATACACCATATAATTTGTCTAGGATAAAAATTTATAAATTTCAGGCCCAGATCTTATTGCATTTATATATATATATAATATATATATTATAATATATATAAGATATATATATAATAAGCTCAAAGTTAGATACACATCGAGTAAGATGTGAATAAAATTTGGATGAGACTATTGGAAAACCCAAGATGTGGAATCTTCTAAGACGACCATTTTTACATTTTGAAATATAAGAGCTCCAGGAGCAGACTCATTGTACTTGGCAATTATAAGGACAAACATTTTTAAAATAATAAGATTGAACAAGATTGAACAAAAGAAGACAGATTGTTGATAGAGTAGTTTTTAGCTGGAGAGATACGCTGAAATTTTAACATACTTGAAAATTCATGTTTAATCTCATTTTTCTCAAGAGTTTTTTAGGGGATTAGTTAATACATCCTTAGAGTCAGTAACAGGTACCTTGATATGGCTTTGTTTGTTTCATCTCATTCACGTAGAAAAAAATAAGCATTGAAGCAATCTGATAGAAACTACTCCTAAAATTCTACAATTTGAATGACATGTTATTGCAATTGTCATTAAAAATAGGGTGGGTTCATACCTACTTGCAAAACTTTGATAGGTTCTACACTTGCTCCCCAAATCTGACGCACTCAATAGTGGTTTAATGTGAATGTTTATTGTTCCATAAAGTTGAATTTTCATATTTCTTTTCAAATTTTTGGTTCGCTGTGTCAAGATGGAATGAGAGCCGTCTCCTTTGGGGACTAAATCTACGTCATGTGGCCTTTTAATAAAATTGAAAATCCCTCCATAGAGATATAAAAAGGAAAATAATAAATCTGCTGGAATCACCTCCATCAACGGAACATATACAAATGTTTATATATGAAATAAAATGTAGAATTTGAAGACATTTCCCTTTTTTAATCATTGCATATCTACAGACTAGGAGATGATCATATCTTGGTTAAAAAAATGAGTAAAATACTCTACAGAGCATGACAAATACTTTTTTTTTTTTTTATATAACAAAAAGACAAAAACACTAAGATCAAGGACCCAAATTTAATGCCCATTTCCCACACCATATACATGAAAAATGTGACTATTTCCACAGGAGAGTTGTTGCATACACTCATTGCCATTACCTATAGACATACCAACATGTGGATGGAATTGAAGATACAAGTCACCAAGTTATGGCCACCATATTAGGTGTTGATGTACACATTATCCAAGTTATCCATAGATTTGTAATTTGTGTTGTGGAGGTGGAGAATCTTATCCTACTTAGCTACATTATGTCTTCTTGTAGTGATCATGTTTTTTTAGAAGATTGTTTGTTCTTGCCAAATATATTTGTGAAAGATAGGTTGAATATATTTCCTAAAAAAATTTAAAATTAAATATGGAGTTGCTTTATTGAGCCGAGAGGCTCATTCTACAACCCAGTATGACATGTAATGCTGTCTGTCCACCATAAAAGTTGAAATTTTGCTCATGTTGACCAAAATAAAAAATTTAAAAAATCTAAAAAAAAAATATACAAAACATGTAAATAATGTCCGCTCATAAAAAAAATTGCACGTGAAGAAATTGGATCCCTCTCGGCTCATGTTAGATCCGTATTTAAGATGGATCTATGCTGGTTTATTTAGTTATTTGGGAAAAAAAGTTACCAAATATATTTGTGAGAGATAGGTTGAATACATTTCCTAGAAAAATATAAATATTAAATATGGAGTTGCTTTATTTACATCGTTATTTGGGAGAAGAAGATCCATCAAGTGACTTCAAACATGAGAAAAAGATGCAACAAAGTTTGCAAACCATTGCTTTGAGAAAAGAAATTTGGGCAAAGAATGAGAAAATTGAATAAGGATTCTCACTAATCACTCTCAATGTAATTTTCTCTTATCTATATAAAGGAATTCTCAATGCTATATAGTAAGATTTATGTAGTCAGCTATATAGAAAATATCACAAATATAAATAGCATCAACCTTAAACATTTCATACACCAATCTAAATGTAATAGCTTTATACATTGACTTTTTGCCATTTTCTTTTGCTTTCAAGTTTGAATGTTGTATTCTTCTCTTCACTAGTGAGTATGATATTTACATTTACCATTTTCTTTTGCTTTGAGGTTTGAATGTTGTATTCTTCTCTTCACTAGTGAGTATGCTAATTACATTTTTACTAGGTTTTTTTTTTAATTGACTGTTGTTGGAAAAATTTAATTTATATATTCTTCAAAGGAAAGCTAGTATTCAACATGTTAATGGCCATGTCCTTTCATATTTTGGTTTCTTGTTAGTTCACACTTAATTGTGTATTGCTTAATTAACATATTCCTTCTGTGTTCCTTTGCATCTTTTATGAGCAATTGCTAGTTTTAATAACATTAAAATGATTGAATATGAAAATCATTTTCTCTTAAAATATTCTAAAACCACCCATATTAAATCACAATATGTAACAAATCTAAACTTTTTAATTTTTATCACTTATCAAAATTATGATAATCTTATAATACTAATCTCAACATTTTCAAATATCAAAATAAATTTAAAAAAAATCTAAACATTTCCTTTCTGCTCATAAAACCCCCAAAAAAAAACAAATTATTAAAAAATCCAAACATTTTCTTCTCATAAAACCTAAAAAAACCAAATCTAATTTCAATGTACCTTAACCACTGCAATCATTGTCAATATTCTATATATATAATTCTAAATAATAATATTAAAAATAATGCGTCACATGTTAAAAATTTGTTTTCCAAATCTTTAAGAAAGCATTTCACATAAAGTTAAAAAAGATATACACCACATCCCCATAAAAAATTCATAATCATACAATCACATCTAATCTATAACCAGAATAATAATAATAATAAATTAACATACATATTACCTTTTTTTAAATACCTCCATTCACACAAAGTCATAATATATTTATAACTTAATATATCCATTCTTTATTCCAACAAATTGCTTTACTTTGACCCATGGATCGCCTCCTTGTTTTTTGTTTTTATTGAACAAATCGACAAATAAATTGCAGTCAATAGACGCGGATTCCAACCTCGAATCGTAAAGGGACAAATTCACTAGAATGTACACTGCAGTGAACTCCCCTTTAAAGCTTGAAGAGGAAACAGAACGAAACGCACCTAACTTGGAGTTTTGTGGGCTGGTGGCTCGGCTGTTTACATGCCAGACCTCTCCCATTTTACAGGACTTTTGAAGAGAAACCTACTGACAGGGACTATTTCATTTCATTGAATCCCATTTCTACCAACATACCCACTACCATCATGTGGTTACATCTGTCAGCCCTTCATGCTTAGACAATGCTGTCAACTACCCAACATCTTTAATAATGTCAATGATTCTCTACACATACGTTTTCTGAAGCTCAGGGATCACTGCTTCCCCGCCTCAATCCCCAAAAATTACAATGGCGGAACCTCTGACATCTGCTCTGTCAGAAGATGGGACCGAGATCCTGCTTTCGAATGTTGAGAAGGCCGAGACAAGCGAGGAGAATGCATGGCGTTTGAGTTTCAATAGGATTTCCAGGTTTGAAAGGGAGGAAAGGCCTCAACAACGCGGCCTTCATGATTGCTTCAGTGTGCTCGGTCTGTTCTTTTAATCTCATAACATCTGTCATTGAATGCGCGATTGGTCAAATTTACCCAGGCCTAGACGACTTCACGATTTTTTTTAAGTTTTGCGTTTTTTAAGAATTTGTCACAGAATAGAATCATCCACAAAGGTCCTAGTCTGATACATATCGACCCATGCCATTTTTTCTGCATATTGGTTAACCAATATTATTACAGGGCTAGACCACTTAATGATTTTTTGGAGATATGCGTTTTTTTGAAAGAATTTGTCACAGAATAGAATCATGCACACAAGTACTAGTCTGATACATATCGACCCATGTCATTTTTCTGCACACTGGTTAGCCAATATTATATAAATAATCCATATGCATATACAGGTTTATCTCTATGGGGTTAGTAACGTGCATAACCCATAGATATGTGCGAGAGAGGATTTTTGATAGTTTTGCAGACTATAATGAAGCTTTGCTACTACTATATAAAATGGGTGTCATGGGTGGGTTGCAGTAGCCGTTTTAGTGATAAACTAGCACATGTCCATTTAATCCTGGGTCTGATATGCACTTTGAGGATGCATATCTTGACTCTGCATGAATAAATGGGCAGCGTTACTAGGGCTGATTCTCTGTCAAAAGCAGGGCTTACACTTCTTGTGGGACAAGTCTTTCTGGCCGAGTCTCATGACGGTATTGCTTATGCCATTTTTCTGTACATTGGTTAGCCAATATTATATAAATAATCCATATGCATATACAGGGTTATCTATATGGGGTTAGTAACGTGCATAACCCATAGGTATGTGTGAGAGGATTTTTTTGATAATTTTGCAGACTATAATGAAGCTTTGCTATTACTAGATAAAATGAATAGCGTGGGTGGGTTGCAGTAGCCGTTTTAGTGATAAACTAGCACATCTCCATTTAATCCTGGCTCTGATATGCACTTTGAGGATGCTATCTTGACCCTACACGAATAAATGGGCAGCGTTACTAGCGCTGATTCTCTTTCTGAAGCAGGGCTTACACTTCTTATGGGACAAGTCTTTTTGGCCGAGTCTCATGATGATATTGCGTCTGAATTTAGGTTGAGTATTTAGATGACAGAGAACTTAGGCTGTGGTGACATTGGAATTTGGAAATATCTTTTGACTGTGGATTACTGTACTATGTCCTTATGAACTGTTTCATAAACATTTTATTGATGAAATGTTTTCAATCAATTATACTAGGCTAGCTCACAAATATACTTACTTATGAAATCAAAACTAGTTTTTTTTCCACAAGAAATCAGTCTGCCTCTCAGCCCAGGGTTACAGTGAGTTTGCCGGTACCATGCCAGCCCACAGATACTTAAGATTTCATAAGGCTTGAGGCCATTTTTTTCCAGAGGAAAAAAACAGCCTCCCTCTCAGCCCAGGGTTAGAGTGAAGTTGTTGGTACTAGGCCAACCCACACATATACTCAATTTCGAGTTCACAAGGCTCGAAGCCAATTCAACATCAATTTCGAGTTCACAAGGCTCGAAGCCAATTCAACAATATTCATAAACGCTAAGCCATGACAACAATATTTATCAAGACATTATAACTCATCATGTTATTAGCCGGAATTTGAACCTAAATGGGGAATATAACAACCATTCTACCCAACCGCCCAAGATAATCCCAATTGACAAGATGTGAATACTACTATGAATTTAAACCTGAATGGGGAAGATAATAACCATTCCACCCAACCACCCAAAATAAACCCAATTAACAAGATGTGAATCTTTTTCTATTTTATTTTCTATGCATCTTTTTCTATTTTATTTTCTATGCTTGCTCAATGAAGAAAGTATTATATTCTCTACTGGAATTAAGAATAAAAAAGAATGGGCAGCTTATAAAATATTGAAAGTTCAATATGTGGAGTTTATACAAATGACCAGCGTAATCATCATGATTCAAAATATTTTAATAATATATATATGATCACTATGTATTAATAATTCTGGAATTGGTTTAATAATACGAGGGGTATGGTAAGCATTACACTCTGCATATGTAATGTATGTTTATAGGGTTATTTCGTTAGAATTAATAATAACGGTTTATTAATTCCACGCGTCGTTATTAATCAAGCACTAGGCAATCTATTGCATCATGAACAATGATGGATAAAAAAAGCCAAAGACTTCGGGAGTGTTTGAATGCAACCCTGTCTTGTGAATTACTCCATGGAGTGTAGTGGGGTTGAAGACTTGAAGTTGCAAATTCAGTTGGACATGGGGAATGACTGAGAAAACTGGAGTACAAGAATATAGCTTGGAATTTGGAAAAGTTTCTTGGGGAAAACTCCAAAAAGAAAGGAGCTTAGAAGAGAATTTTCGTTCCTCTTACAAATCCTCTTTATATATCTCAAAATAAAAGTCTTGTATCTGCCAGGAACCCCGACTATCTACTGTATTTCAAATGATAATGGATATTGAAGCATAAGGTCCTTTGATAAGTTCCAGAATTGAAGTTGTATTTGATTTGTGATGAGCTGTTAGGAAGGGGGCTATCATGTTTTTGGCCCTTGTTGAAGCATTGCATTGCATACAGAGCATACTTTGCCAACGTAGTGTTCAGCTTGTGGTCCGGATAGCAATGTACTGGAAAGTATGAAAAATTTCTTCCCGCAATTTCTCTGGTGTTCAGTATTGTACCTTGGTAGTTCCAACCCGTTTCACAATGCACTATTTGGGACCTCGGTGTAATTTTATTTAGTATATAAATAGTTTTTTATTGAAAAATATCCGTTAAGCTGTTGGATTCTTCTGTCACAGACAGTTAATTAGAAAATGAACTTTTCTTCTATAAAAGCTACGCTCTTTCTTTTTGGTTGTCAATGCCATCGGAGCACTATACTGGCACATAGGCCTGAAACTAACTAGGGAATATTACTTAAAATGACTGGGTCTAACTGGGGTGCTTTAATTCTCATGCAAACTGCAAATGATCATTTCAGAGTAATTTGAGTGAAGCTGACAATTTTGAAGCATCCCATGATCTCATCTTTGGTAGTTGCCTGCATATAAGTTATGATTTATGGGAACAGCTTTCTGAAGAAAGAAAGTTAGCTATCCTGGTAAACCATGTTATTTTTACCTTGATATTGTTTTCTATGGCTTGGTGGCCATGACTTGTTAAAAGTGATCTGCAGAGATTTCTTGTGTTGGTTATGGGACACATGCTAGCATACATTTTTGCTTTTGCAGTATGTGTCCCAATTAGTTACTTAGTTGTGTCTTTGTGGATATGCAGGTGTTAGTAGCGGTGATGGGGTGGCTGAATATTATCAACAGCAGGAAGAGATGCTTGAGGGATTCACAGAAATGGATACAGTTGCTGAGCGCGGTTATCTTCCTGGCTTATCCAAGGTTTGGTCGTTATATCTACTGTTATGCGATTTTACGTAAACAAATTAGTGCACTGTGTAACTGTGGGCCTTCCTTCTCCAATGGATTGTTTATAGATTGAAAGGAAATATGTTTGCACGAATTCTTGCAGGAAGAGCGTGACAACGTTGCAAGAAGTGAGACAATTGCAATTCGGTTGTCTAACATAGCAAACATTATCCTTTTCACTGCGAAAGTATATGCATCAATAAAGAGTGGCTCATTAGCCATAATTGCTTCAACTCTAGACTCGCTTCTGGATCTTTTGTCAGGCTTTATTCTTTGGTTCACTGCATTTAAGATGCAGTCATCAAATCCTTACCTTTATCCCATTGGGAAGAAACGCATGCAGCCATTGGTGAGTTCCCTCTGTTTATGACTTCTGAGTCCTGACATTTTTTTCCTCCTTTCTTTAGCTTTTATTTTCCATTTCACCTCTACTGTAATTATAGCGATTGTTCAAATCTTTTCTTGCTTGCAATATGTTTTGTTGTTTTGATGGCTGTTTCCAATGCCCTTCATTCTTAACATATTTACAGCCTCACTATTGCAGGATGCTAATTGAAATTTGAGCTGGAGAAGAACATAATTGTGATTAGAAATGCTATTGCATATTTATGTGGATGCCTGCCTCTTGAAATTTTAAGTTTGTTCAATAAATTTTCTAACTATTGTTCACATCAACCTTAAGTTTAATAGAAATGTAATTATCTTGAAATATGATAATACAACAATTAGCATGGTAAGTCTGAAAAATATGAAGACTCTAAAAATAGCTTGCTGTGGAGAAGTCCTACACCACCTGCCTTGAGGAGTTGCTTCCCTCCCTCTCCCACTTCATGTCACTGGACACAGCCACAGACAAGCATGAGACTTTCCTTTGGGCCTTGGGGGAGGCGGCCCATGATTCCTACCCCCTTTCCATCGGACAACAAATCCATACACCCACCCGTAGCTCCTGCCCCATCTGGTGGTTTGACGAGGAATGCAAAACTATCCACAAGGACCTCTGCATCACCTTTACAAACGACTCCCCACCTTTCCCTCGCCCCTGCAATAACTAACATTGCCTTCCCCGCAAGAAGTGAGGGTTCACCCTCATGGAAGAGACGTGAACTTTGTGTGGCCCTTTCCCACTCCCCCAAAACCCACTGGTATACTCTTTTCTCTAAACACCACTCCTTTCCCCTAGATATAGACCCCCAGTCCATCTTCTCTGATATGACCTTCCTCAATGACATTCCCGAACAACTCTCCACCTGTATCCCACCCCACTTCATACTATCACTTCTCTGAAAGAGATACTGGGGGAGTGTTAATTTTTCTCTCAGGGCTATATTGTTCTTTGCTTTAGATAATTGCATCATTATATGTTTCATCATTTACATATTGAGTTCACCCCATAACATTATAACATCATTAAATCATATGCAATTATGTAGAAAGAACAATATCAACAACAATGCAGCAGAACATAAAGGAACAATAGAAGAAAAGCAAGAACACATATGTCATAGAGACATCAGGATTGGTCGGAGACCAGGGCAAAACCCCACAACGGGGAAAACCCTTCCAAATTATTCTTCTTCTTCTATTAGATTGTCATTGAAAGTTCGACAGAGGTACAAATACCATCAAGCTTCCTGGAGCATATACAAGGCTTGTTCACAACTTCGTTTGTGAACAAGATTCAAACATTGTCATCAATGATTCACCATATTGATATTAGTGTTACACCATATAAAATTATAAATACTATAACAGATACAAATAACCAAACTGAGGTCTAAGACTGCCATACATATCACTGTGCTAATACTGCTGAACATATTGCTGAACTGAGGTGTCACTACTGCTGTACATATCATTGGACTGAGATGTCACTACTTCTGTACATATCATTGGACTGAGATGTCACTACTGCTGTACATATGATACATGTGATGTTGTACATGACTGTGATGCCAAGGGTTATACATAAAACAGAGGAACGAGGCTCCAACCATACTATGATGTCAAGGACTGCTCTGAGATAGAACTGAGATATTAAGTAATTGTGAAGCTAAACAACTATGGTACAATGATGCCATAAATATGAAGAGCAGAGATACCAATGCCATATATATATAACTGGGATGTCAATGATGTGTATTGCCAAACCATTGTGATCAAGATGCCATGCATAGAGTAACGCTGAGATGCCATATATATGACGGTGAAGAGTTGCCAGTTGTGATGCTATACAATTGATCATGGCATACATACAGATTATATGGCAAAGCTGAGACTTATCTGGTACCTGGACAACTCTATATAAAAGACTGTAATGCGATACTGCAGAGATGTGAAGAGCCAAGACTGTAATGCATGTTGTAGAGATGCGAAGAGCCAAGATACAGTGGAATGTGAGTACCATAGATGCCATGATATAGTAGAGTGCGAGAACCGTAGATGCCATATCACTGAGGTAAATGAGAAGCACAAAGAGCCAAATATAAAGAGAACATGTACAGAAAGCAAGTAGCTTTTCCACAAAGATGCCATAGCAGAGATACAATAGAGCGAGACTAACAGCAATATCATGTCCATCCCAGTAAGAACTGTTATTTTTTATAGCATTGGATGTGTTCTAACCACGAAATTCGGTGGAGAGGCTAGAATACATGAGATTTCCAAAACCCAGAAATCGTTTATGGAAATGCCACCTAGAAATGTCTCAATTAGATTATTAGTGGATTTTTTAAATATTTTCTAAGTCTAAACTTAAGGAATATGGGTAATTAATCAATATTAATTAAGATAAGGTGAGAATCATCTAGAAATTGACATGGATCGATCTAGAAATGATTTGAGCCATTGATTAAGATTTAATCTTGGTCTTTGGAGTCCCAACAAGAAGATATAAGAAGGGATTGATGTGGTGATGGAGGACACACCAGTGCAGATACTTAGTTACCCAGGTAGTTCGATTTTCTCAAAGGCAGAGATTTAGTTGGGAAGATAGAGCCAGAGGGTGAATAGTAGGTGACGGAGGGAGTAGCAACATTCCAGGTGGAAGTATTCCAGTCTCGGGAAGAGGGAGTAAGAGGAAGGCTGATTCCTCAGAGGGTTTGCACAAGCATTGCGCAGAGGGTGACGCAGAAGGCTCAACGTGTGGCTAGGGAGGCAGTTTCGATGGCAGAAATTAGCTCTGGGGTGAGAGAAAATTCTTACAATAATTTGTCAAAAATTTCCATAGATTGGATTGCCAGTAGAGCATCTAAATTATTGTACTTAGAATTGTTGTTGAAAAATAATAATAAAACACTCATTTGCTGCACCGGTTTTCCCACATTGGGGTTTTCTGGGGACAATTGTCCAAAAATAACTATGTCAAAATTCTTATGTGTGTGCTAGAATTTCTCAGTTTCCAGTATTTTTATGGTGAAAATTGCAGTTGTGATTTTATTCATTGTTTGTCATAGCAAATAAACTGCACAATTTAATTGAATAATTTTCAGTTGCTGCAATAGATGAAATTTTCACATGGTATCAGAGCATAAGTGATCAGCGGAAAGCTCAGAAGCGAAAGGGAATAATTTTGCTTCTCGGGAGGGGCAGCGGGCTGAAATTCTCGAGGCAGCGCAGTTCATTGCCAGGTAGGTCGAGTTGCTTGGGGAAGTTTGATTTTCTTTTTTCAGTGTAGGAGGCAAAAAAAGTTCAAATTTTCCAGATCAGTGATTCCAATAGACAGAGGGAGTAGTTGCAGCTCAAATTTTCACTAAGCAGATTCCTGGTTGGACGCAGATAGTTTTGTTGCAGGTTGTAGAAGCAGAATCAACATCGGGAGGGGAAGAGGAATAACACACAGTATGGCCATGGATCAATTTGATATTCAGGGAGCTTCAGAGTAATCTTCCAAATTGGAGGATGAATTCGCTTGCTTATCGGGCTCAACTTCACAGGTAGTCTAGTATATAGACAGTGGAGCGCCAACTCATATGACAGGGGTTAGAGAATATTTCTCTAGCTACAAGGAGGAGCAGATGGACTTCCAAATTACGATGGGAAATAGAACTAAGTGTACTCCTGTAGGGAGAGGTACCATCGATTTTCAGAGTGAGTCATGAGCAAGCACCAACACAACAGATTAGGAATGAACCTGATTTCAGTATCCCAACTATATGATAAAGGATATGATATCCACTTTGTAGGGAAGAGAGTGTTTATTAAACACTCAAGCTGGAAGAAGGTAGGACAGATTAGAGTCCGAAGCAATAGATTGTGCAGGTAGCAACTCGACTCTCCAATGGCACTGATAGGTAGTGACAATAGCGGTGGGAAGGATCTGAATGAGTTATGGCATAGGAGAATGGGACATCTACACCATGGAGCACTCAAGATGCTCAAGAAAACAATGACAAGGGTTCTAGAACTTGGTACTGAACACGATGATGTATGCAGAGGATGCGTACTTGGGAAGTATGCTAAGGCAGCATAACCAAGAAGTGACAACAAAGCATATGGTGTGTTAGGACTTATACATTCAGATATTGGTGGCCCGATGTCCACTGGAGCTCTTAGTGGTGCCGAATACTTCGTCAAATTTATTGATGACCATTCCAGGAAACCCTGGGTCTACTTCTTGAAGACCAAAGATGAGGTCTTCGGTCGCTTTAAAGAGTTTAAGGCTCTTGTGGAGAATGCGACAAGGAAAAAGATCAAGGTGCTTCACTTAGATAATGGTGGAGAATATATTGATAAGGACTTATAGATTTTGGTGTGAAGGAAGGCATCAGGAGGATGGGCAACCTCGTATAATCCACAATAGAATGGGGTAGCGGAGTGGAAAAATAGAACCATGGTTGGGGCTGCAAAGGCAATGTTATATGACCAAAATTTGCCCAGGTTTCTATGTGCAAAGGCATGCAACACGACAGTGTATATCTAGAGCAGGACTCCTCGTAGAACACCGAGGAAGAAAACGCTAAAAGGGGTCTTCACAGGGAAGAAGCCAAAAGTTAGCCACTTCATGATCTTTGGCAGTGTTGCTTATTGCCACGTGCCAGATAAAAAGCGTACCAAATTGGATTAGACTGTAGAGAAGGGGTTTCTCGTTGGGTATAGTGAAACCTCAAAGGCATACAAGATCTACATTCCTAGTAGTAGGAAGATTGTAGTGAGATGAGACGCGAAGTTCATGGAGGACCGAGCTTTCAGGAGATCTCGTGAGTTGAAACCTCAAAGGCATACAAGATCTACATTTGTAGCAGTAGGAAGATTGTGGTGAGATGAGACATGAAGTTCGTGGAGGATCGAGCTTTCAGGAGATCTCATGAGATGCATGCAGGTGATCAAAATCAGCCAATAGAAGCTCCTTTGGTCCAGGGGCAACCAGTGGGACAGTCACAGGGATCGAGTACAGTGACTAGTACTAGTATTTCCTCAAGTGCAAGAGATATGGGGAGTCCTCAGCAGACGAAGCAGCAGAGGCAGGATGAGGAGGAGCTGCTTGGACCTCCCACCACTAGTGGTCGAGCCAACATAGAGGTTTGTTAAGCATTGAGAGATGCAAAGGAGTTTATTGGAACTCCTAGGACGAACAAAAGACAACGCAAACAACCAGATAGGTACTAAGCATTGGTGGTTCAGGTTGTAGAACCTTCCATCTTTCAGGAGGCCGCACAACATCTGGTGTGGGTAAACGCCATGGTAGAAGAGTATAGCTCTATCATGATGAATGACGTTTGGGAGGTGGTGCTAAGGCCTGAAGACAGGTCAGTTGTAGGTTCGAGATGGATCTACAAGATCAAGTATGTTGCAGACGATAGTGTGGAAAAGTACAAGGCTAGGTTCGTGGCAAAGGGGTATGCACAGAAGGAAGGGATAGATTATGAAGAGACCTTCGCCCCAGTTGCTAGATACACCTCTATCTAGTCAGTTATATCCCTAGCAGCTCAAATGGGATGGCAGATTCACCAGATGGATGTCAAGATAACTTTCATGAATGGGTTGATAGAGGAAGAGGTGTATGTTACTGCTCAAACTAGCAGAGGGCCTAAAGGGGATCCTCCCTAAAGGGGATCCTCCCTAAAGGGCAAATGCTAGGCCAAGGGCAACAAATGGAGACTTAGCCCATTGTCACCTCAACTAAGGCTCCCTACTATTTGCGGACTTTCACCAATGGGAGGAGACTCGATATATTATGGGTTCATTGATGAAGGATAAATCAATGAGTGGATGTGGAGTGACCCAAATGATTCCCTTTCGAGAAGAGGTTGAAGGATAGAGCTTGCGTGCTTTCTAAGCAAGGTACAGTGTATTCTAGGAAAGGAATGAGAGGATTTGAGAGTTAGGTTTAGGGGATATGAGTTGTAAAAGAATTTCCCAATCCCTAAAATCCTTATTGAAATTGGTATCGTGGATGGTTCTTGAAGAATTGTCTTTTCAAAGGAACGAGACCACACGAGACCAAGTGGACCTAGCCTAGGTTAGGAGTTGAGAGTTTAGCATCAATGATGTTCCAAACCTAGACAAGGTGGAGGAAAGGATCAAAGAAAGAATATGCACTCAAAGGTGTTAAATTGATCCTATGAGGCACTAGCCTTAGGGATGTTAGGGCAAAGTTTGATCTCGCAGCTAGGGCTTTCCTTTTCTCATAATTCCACCATTGTATGGCCTCAAATTTGGAGGGGGTTTTGAAGAGACACCAACGCAAGAGAGGCTAGGAGATCAAACTTTTTGGAGTGATAGTTTGTCGGGAAAATGATGCCTAAGGTGACCCAACTTGGATAGACCTAGGAAAAGGTGAAAAGAAGTTGATTTTAGGTGACCACCTTTTGGTAGATCAGTGCCTTAGTCTTTGGAGAATGGAGTCTATGATAAATATGAGTGAGGACCTTTGGTTCCTAGTCAAGGTGGCCTCAAGACAACTTCGCTAGCCTTCTAGGTCAAAGAGAAGTAATCTTACAACTTTTATACTTCGATGTGCAAAGGGTGATGGCTTATCAAGATAAATTCGTTGATAGAATTATCCCTAGGAAATTACATTCAAATACATGGCCCATACATTGAGAGATGCTATATAGAGACAAAATTCCACATTTCAAGGAGTAAATGCATGCAACAATTAACCCTAAAAATATCGAAAATCCCAATCCAATGTATATGACCAAGTAAAACAAGAATAGCATTAAAAGCATGTACTTACATGTAATAAAACATTTCCAACCATCCATATTATGACAATAGAGAAGCTCCAAGACAAGATAAACCAAATCCACACATCAAAATTCATCCATAAAGCTCCAATTCATCTTTGAAGAAAAAGTGTGAAATTCTCAAGAGAGAGAAGAGATCCAATCCAAAGTGATGATGATCAAATGAACTCATCTCACTTGTATTTATACACTAATGAGGAGTTCGAATTAGTATCCTTGGTGTACATAAGTCCCAAAAATAAAATAATGTGCTAATAATCTAACTTTTGGTGACAAGCCCACCAAACTAGCTCACATATGAAATAATAAGCCTCTTAAGAGGTCAAATGATGAATAATACATGTCGTAGGGCCCTCCAAGAGCCCTGATGAGGTCCATAGGTGCCATAATGAAGAATATGACCCTCAAAATTGATGGACAAGGGGTTGGCCCCTTGTTCTCCAAACAATAAACCTATGGTGCTCCTAGTGGGTGTGGGGGCGCAATAATAATCTCATGGGTCTCCAAATGAGTCGAAGATGCCTATAGATCATCTGCAAGGGCTCTGATGATGGTGTAGGGGATGCCACATCATCTTACAAGTCCTGGGTCAGCTGCCAAGTACAAGGTACATCTGTGGGGCCGGTTGGACAAAGGTGAACCAGGTGCATCTTTCCTCATCCAATATGTGAATCTCGAGCATCTCTGAACATCCTCAGGGACCCAAGGAGTATTGTCCACTGCTGTGGAGGCCCATCTCTCTCAACACACACCCTACATGTGCCAATGTAGCTCTCTGAAGGATTATGACCTCGTATAGGGAGACGAAACCCAAGATGGAGATTATTTGCAATCTTGCATAAGATCCAATGCGTCCTCTAGCCTTCCAATACAACAAGTCATTAGAGAAATCGAGTAAATGAGCTTACCAACCATGGACTACAGGTGGGGACTTCATAATGGCTTGCCCTTCCATAATAGGCTTCAAGATGTGCCAATGTCTCCTAAACTCCAAATAGGGTTAACCAAGTATCCTATTAGGTGGTTTCTACTTCTAAAGGGGATAAGATGTTCAAGGTACATCCTTCAAAATGTTGTGGCATGCGACAGATAAGTGAATGAAGTAGGGGATGAGAAGGGGCAGCCCTAGGTCACATGCTGGGGTACAAGGGTAGCTAATAAGAGGGCAGCCCACATGTGGGTTTACAATGTATAGGAGGGAGCAATCGTGGTACATGAGGTGCCTCAATCTTAGATTTTTCCACCTTTCTTTATATGCCTTTTTCCTTTTTATAATTTTCTTTGATTCACTGCTCGGGGCTCAAGGGATATGAGCATGATGCATAAGATATAGCAGTGAATACCCCCTTTTAAGGTAGGGCGGTTCAGTGTCCACCAGGGGTTGGGACAATCATGGGTTCCTATATGATGAAAGAGGCTCATAGAACCTATAGGAACCAGGGAGATGGCCATGATGATGGGGTAGAGTTCATGTATTGGCTTTTGCCCACGTGTTAAATGTGTTTGTCCCGACCATCCTTTTGCATTTTTTGGTACATTTTCCTGTTGAATGTGGCCAAATATGTTTTTATCTTGCTTTTTAGTTGCATCAACCTCTGAGGCATCATTCCAAGCCTAACCCAAGGTGTGGGCAAGGGGAAGGGGCGAACTAACCCTATCTGGGCCCAGTGGAGGAATGTGGACCTAGGTGGAAGAGATGATGAATGGGGTAATAATGGGTGGAAAGGGGGTAATATATGTGGATAAGGGAGCAGGACCACGTAATCAAAATCGGGGTTTCCCGTGAAATACCATCCCTAAAGCCAAATAGTCAGTATAAGAGATCCCACGAGACTAAAATTCAGGCTTAATATCCAAAAGGGGTCTAGGGGACAAGAGCATGGACCTAGCCCATTCCTTCCACCGAATCCCTCCATTAATCCATGCCTAGAAGTGTCCATGATAAGCAAACCAGAATACACAATTATTAAATGACAAAGCATACCTTTAGGTTCGGGAGGCCCACCTTCAAACATACGATCATGGTAGATGGGCGAGGGACCACATGGCTGGTTTAGGTGGCGGAGAAATGGCACAATGAGCTAGCTAGAGGTTACTGGTTGAGGACCATCTTGGAGATTTTTTTTTCTCCTAGGGATATCACCCACAAAATCGTGGGTAACAGTGTACATAGAACAACCAGAGGGTTTCGAGACTCATGAGACTCATGTGTGCAGACTGAAGAAAGCTCTATATGGACTCAAGCAAGCTCCTAGGGCATGGTATGGTCGGATTGACAACTACTTGCAACAGATGGGATTTGTCAAGAGTGATGCAGATCCCAATCTTTACTATTTGATGGTAGATGGTACCACTCATCCTAGTTTTGTATGTGGATGATCTTCTGACAAGATCATTAGGGGTCATAGAGGATTGCAAGAGGAACATGGCAGGAAAGTTTGATATGAAGGACTTGGGGTTGATGCACTATTTCCTAAGATTGGAAGTGTGGTAGAAGGATGGGGAGATCTTCCTTGAGCAACGAAGATACATTACAGATATTCTGAAGAGGTTCAGAATGCAGGATTGTAGACCCATGTCTACGCCCATGATCACCAACCAGAAGAAGATAGATGCATCAAATTACAAGGATGTCGATCCCACCTTGTATAGACAACTTATTGGGTCTTCCATGTATCTGGTCAACGCTGGGCCAGATAGTTGCTTCGTAGTCAATACTCTCAGTCAGTTCATGGTAGAGTCGAAGAGGGTACATTGGGTAGCAGCGAGGCATATTCTGAGTTATGTGCGCGACACAGTCGAGTATGGGTCGAGATATACCCAAGGGGATGACGCCAGACTATGTGGGTTAATAGATGCAGATTGGGTAGGCAGTTCAGTAGACAGGAAAAGTACCTCTGGGTACTCCTTTAGCATTGGATCAGGGATGGTTTCATGGTGCAACAGGAAGCAAAAATCGGTAGCTCTGGGCTCTACAGAAGCAGAGTACATGGCAGCAAGCACAACTACGTGCGAAGCTATATGGTTTCGGAAGCTGCTAGTAAGCTTGTTCAGGCAGAGGATGGAGGCGACCAGAGTCTACTGTGATAATCAAAGTTGCATCAAGCTCTCTGAGAATCCAATATTTCATGACAGGTCAAAACACATACATATTCAATGTCATTTCATCATAGATTGTCTACAACATGGGGCGGTCTAGCTACAATATGATCCCACAGAAGAGCAGGTTGCAGACATATTCACAAAAGCTCTAGGGAGAGCTAAGTTTGTCTATTTCAGAGAACAAATGGGTATGGTGGAGAACCCGTTCTAGTAGCAAGGATAGATTTTTAGTTGCAGATGTTGCAGTTGCAGCAACAACAGATGAGAGGGAGTTACAATGCAGATGCAGAGTTGGCAGCAATATGGTAGTGTCAACAATAGCACAGATGCAACATCAGAGTTACGCAGTAGTTGGTGGGTAGCAACATCCAGACATTAGTAGGGTAACATAGATGATATAGAGACAGAGTGTTGAGGCAGGGGATGCAACACTAGAACACATTCCTCGCTAAGAGGGAATGTTAGTTTTTGTAGCATCAGATGTGTTCTAGCCACCAAATTCTCGGTGGAGGCTAGAATACATGAGATCTCCAAAACCTGAAAATAATTTATGGAAATTCCACCTAGAAATGTCTCATAGATTATTAGCCGATTTTTTAAATATATCCTAAGTCTAAACTTATGGAATATGGTTAATTAATCAATATTAATTGAGATAAGGTGAGAATCATCTAGAAACTCACGGATCGATCCAAAAATGATCTGAGCCATTGATTAAGATTTAATCATGGCCGTTGGAGTCCCAACAAGAAGATATAAGAAGAGATTGATGTGGTGATGGAGGACACACCAGTGCAGATACTCAGTTGCCATGACAGTTTGATTTTCTCAGAGGCATAGATTCAGCTGGGAAGATAGAGCCAGAGGGTGTGTAGCAGGTGGCAGAGGGAGCAACAACATTCCAGGTGGAAGTATTCCAGTCCCGGGAAGAGGCAGTAAGAGGAAGGCCGAATTCCTCAGAGGGTATACGCAAGCATTGTGCAGAGGGTGACGCATAAGGCTCAGCGTGTGGCTAGGGAGGCAATTTCGGTGGCAAAATTAGTTGTTGGGTGAGATAAAAATCTCACATTAATTTTGCCATTATTTTCCTCAGATTAGATTGCCAGTAGAGCATCTAAATTATTGTGCTCATAATTGCTGTTGAAGAATAATAATAAATCCCTCATCTGTTGCATCAGTTTTCCCACATTGGGTTTTTCTAAGGACAATTGTCCCAAAATAAATGTCAAATTTTTTTATGTGTGTGCTACAATTTCTCAATTTCCAGTATTTTATTTTCCGCACTATTTTTATGGTGAAAATTGCAGTTGTGATTTTATTCATTGTTTGTCGTAGCAAATAAACTGCACAATTTAATTTACAATTAGGAGAATAATTTCTAGTTGCTACAATAGATGAAATTTTCATAAGAAAGAGATCATAGAACAAAGTCACAGTGTTGAGAGAGAATATCCGTAAGTGCGAGATAGTAAGAGTAACGCTGAGACCATATTTTACGCAATGCAGAGGTAATGCGAAAGCCCTGTAGTGAACACCAGTGAAACCATATGCTTAGACTATGCCATTGTAACCATGCGAAAATCATAAGGATTGTAACCATGCAAAATTATGCTGAGTTGCCAATCCACTATGCTATGCGAAGCTCTACTCTGTGCCATGCGAAGTCAAATTTTGAGCCATCCGAGATCAATACCCTGAGGCATGCGAAGACCAACTTTTTGCCAATCGAATTCTGATTTGGAGAGCAACTCAATAGTATATTTATAGTGGTTTGTCCTTGGAGAAAGGTTACGACCTTGGAGGGAGCCGACCTAAGATCTTTGAAGCTGACCTCAAATTTTTGTAATTTGAATTTCAAATGAAAACAATTCCCCTACAAATAACCTTAAGCTGACTTAGAATATTAAGGGCAGGAGACACTTAGTAACTTTAATTCATAATTTTAAATGCAAATCTATGCCAATTAGATTTGAATTCCATCTATGGCAATCAAAGGAAATTCTTCCTGCAACTGCACCACAATTTAACATTGGTTATGGCTTCTTCTTTTATGAGATGATATGAGATGAGTCTTTTCGATGTTGCAGTTGTTTGTCTTCCACTTAACTGAGATTTGCACTCTTGAGATTGGCTATGATGTAGCTATGATGAGACATGAGGCTTATGATGGAAATTCCTCTCTAGCTGAGAGGGAGTGTTAAATTATGGTGCAATTGCAGGAAGAATTTCCTTTGATTTCCATAGATGGAATTCAAATCTAATTGACATAGATTTGCATTTCAAAATTATGAATTAAAGTTACAAAGTATCTCCTGCCCTTAATATTCTAAGTTGGCTTCGAGTTATTTGAAGCGGAATTTTTGTATTTGAATTTCCAAAGTAGTTAGGGTTTGGTGGTTGTTGATTTGGGGTAGCATCGGATGTGCTTTAGCCAGGAAAATTGGTGGAGAGGCTAAAGCACATGAGGTCTCCAAGACCTAGAAATGGTTTGGGCAGAATCTAACCAGTTTGGAAGATATTAAAATAATTAATATTTTTAATGGAGTCCCTAAGTCTAAACTTAGGGAAAATAAAATAATAATGTGAATTAATATAAAACTGAGTTAGAATGGTCCAAAAGTCATGGATCAAGCCAGATCTAATCTTAGCCGTTGATTAGGGACTTAATCTAGGCCGTTGATGGACTAAAGAGAAAAGTATAGGAAGAGGCTTGAGGGCCAGTTGGAGAATACATTGAGGGAGACCAGTCAGTTCGATTTCTGGAGTGGGGTTCACTGAGAAATTCGAATTAGTGGTCTGGAGAGTAGTAGGAGGCAGCAAGTATAGAGCAAAGAGTCAGGATCAACAACAAAAGACCAGCATAGAGGCAGGAGAGGCAGACGCAGGGCCTTTCAGGCAGACGCTGAGGTAGCTGGAGATTGTGCATTCACTAGAGGGCTTGTGTGGGTGACACAGAGAGGCCCAGGGTTGACGCAGACAAGTAGGGGCTGACGCAGGGACTGGGAGAAGTGTTGGAGAATTTTTCTGTATGTTGGGTAAGCCAGTTTGGCACTCGGTTGTACTGAAGAATTGTTGAATAATAAAATCCTCCCTTGCTGCACCGGTTTTCCCACATTGGGTATTTCTAGGGACTGTTGTCCAAAATATCTGTGTCGATGTGTTGATTCTTGTGTGTGTTTGTTTTAGACATCTGTATTATGGTGTGGTATCTGCAACATAATTTATTTTAATGTTTATTGAAGGAATTTCATAAATAACTTATTGAAAATAAGTAGGCAAAGTAAATAAGATGTTGCAGTGATAGAATTTTCACATGGTATTAGAGCAAGTAATCAGAGACAAGAAGGGAAAATCAGTTATGGGTCGAGACCATGATGCAGAGGCATCCACGTTAGGGGACTCACACAGATTTTTCAGAAAATTGCACAAGAGATTTCGATTTCTCCATGTTGGCTTCCAGGATGGAAGAAGAAGTGGCTTGGATGACTAGTTCTTCATCATCAGAAGTATGGTATATAGATAGCGGAGCCTCTTGGCATATGACGGGAATCAGGGAATGTTTCTTAGAGTATCGAGAAGAGAAGATGAACTTTCATATCACCATGGGAAACAAGGCAAAGTGTACTCCAGTAGGAAGAGTACCATAGTTTTTCAAACAGAATCCAGAGAATGATTCTGTGCTACAAATGTGCTGCATGTACCAGGATTGGGGATGAACTTACTTTCCGTGTCGCAACTTCAAGGCAAGGGCTATGACATCTACTTCATCAAGGAGAACGTATACGTCAAACACCCGAGTTGGAAAAAGAAAGTGCAGATCGAGATCAAAAGTAACAGGTTGTACTAATTACAAGTAGAATCACTAATGGCACTAATAGTCAGTCATGGAGACAAGGACTTGAATGAATTATGGTACAAAAGAATGGGACATTTGCACCATGGGGCTTTGAGAATTCTCAGGAGCACTGTAATAGGAGTTCCAGATCTTAGTACGAAATGAGATGATGTATGCAGAGGATGTGCTCTAGGAAAGTATGCCACGACAACATTTCCTAGGAGTAAACACAGGGCCAAGAGTGTACTAGGATTGATACACTCAGATATCTGTGGACCTATGTCCACCAAAGCTCTTAGTGGTGCCGAGTATTTCCTTACCTTCATTGATGGCCACTCAAGGAAAACTTGGATTTATTTTCTGAAAACCAAGGACGAGGTTTTCTGTCGATTCAAAGAGTTCAAGGCTTTGGTGGAGAATCTGACTGGGAAGAAAATAAAAGTTTTGCGCTTAGATAATGGAGGAGAGTATGTCGATAAGGACTTCATTGATTTTTGCACTAAGGAGGGCATCAGAAGAGAGTGGATAGCTCTGTACAATTCGGAGCAGAATGGAGTAGCAGAAAGGAAGAACAAGACTATTGTAGAAGCAGCTAGGGCCATGATGTATGATCAGGATATGCCAAAATTCCTGTGGGCAAAAGCATGCAACATAACAATCTATGTTCAGAACAGGACTCCTCATCGGGCATTGGGCAAGATTACCCCAGAGAAAGTTTTCATAGGGAAGACGCCTGAAGTTAGTCATTTCAAGATATTTGGGAGTTTAGCATATTGCCGCATACCCGAGGAAAAGAGGAAAAAGCTGGATCAAACCACAGAAAAGGGATATCTAGTGGGATATAGCGAGAACGCTAAGGCATACAGAATCTATCTTCTAGGGAGTAGGAAGGTAGTGGTTCGATGAGATGTAAAGTTCACGGAGGACAGGGCTTTCAGAAAATCTCGTGAGATGCCTTCCGAGGAGCAGTCAAAAGAAGAGCCGTCGGTTAAATCTCTTCAACCAACAGAAGTAAAGAATTATTCCTCAGATCAAGGCGATTCACAGGATGAGGAGGAGCTAACAGAGGCACATGCTGGCAGAGGAAGAACTAGCAGGGAACTTCGTCAAATTCTGCGAGATGCAAAGGACTTCATTGGTGCGCCAAGAAACAATAAGAGGGAGTGAAACAACCAGATAGATATTAGGCATTAGTAGCTCAGGATGGGGAGCCTGCTAGTTTCCAAGAGGCAGCTCAACATCAGGTTTGGCTAGATGGGATGGTAGAGGAGTACAACTCCATAATGGTGAACAATGTCTGAGAGGTAGTGCCAAGTCCTCAAGACAGATCAGTAGTAGGTTCGAGATGGATCTACATGATCAAATACGCTGTAGATGGCAGTGTTGAGAAATACAAGGCCAAGTTTGTGGCTAAGGGGTATGCGCAAAAGGAAGGAATTGACTACGAGGAGACCTTTGCTTCGGTAGCCAGGTATACATCTATTAGGACCGTGATATCTCTTGCAGCTCAGATGGGGTGGGAGATTCATCAAATGGATGTTAAAACGAATTTTCTGAATGGGCTAATAGAAGAAGAGGTATACATTGAACAACCAGAGGGCTTTGAGACACATGAGAAGAAGTCTCATGTATGCAGATTGAAGAAAGCCTTGTATGGGCTGAAACAGGCACCTAGAGCATGGTATGGTCGAATCGATGGCTACTTGCAGAAGATGGGATTTGTCAAGAGTGACACGGATCCGAATCTCTACTATCTGGTTATAGAGAATGAGTCGCTAATCTTAGTATTGTATGTGGATGATCTCTTTTTGACAGGATCATCCAAGCTCATTGGGGACTGCAAGAAGAATCTAGCCACATAATTCGATATAAGGATTTGGGACTAATGCATTACTTCTTAGGGTTGGAAGTTTGGCAGCAGAAGGGAGAGATCTTCCTTGGGCAAGGGAGGTATGCTACAGAAATCTTGAAAAGATTCAGGATGGAGGACTGTAGACCCATGGCTACCCCAATGATCACCAACTGGAAGAAAATTGATGCATCAGAAGACAAGGATGTTGTTCCCACCCTATACAGGCAACTCCCTGATGTATCTGGTCAATACCAGGCCAAACATTTGCTACGCTGTCAACACCCTCAGTCAATTCATGGTGGAATTGAAGAGGGCGCACTGGGCAGCAGCCAAACACGTTCTCAGGTATTTATAGGGAACAGTCGATTATGGACTCTTGTACACCAGGGGTAAGGATATCAAATTGAGTGGATTTATTGATGTAGATTGGGCACGAAGTTCAGTGAGTCGGAAAAGTACCTCTGGGTACTGTTTCAACATTGGATCAAGAATGGCTTCCTGGTGCAGTAGGAAATAGAAGTCTATGGCTCTATACTCATCTGAGGCAGAATATATGGCGGCGAGCACAACTTCGTGTGAGGTCATATGGCTTAGAAAATTGCTTGTGAACCTATTCAGAAGGAAAATGGAGGCGACCAGGATCATGTGCGATAATCAGAGTTGCATCAAGCTCTCTGAGAATCCAGTGTTTCATGATCGGTGAAAGCATATTGATATCTGGTATCACTTTGTCAGTCACTGTGTCCAACGAGGAGCTGTACAGTTGAGCTACACTCCTACAGGAGAACAGGGGGCAGACATCCTCACCAAGGCCCTTGGAAGGACAAAGTTTGATTACTTCAGGGAAAAGATGGGGATGATAAGGAACCCGTTTCAGTAGTAGAAATGGGGGTGATAGCAGCACGGATGTAGAGGGAGTTGCAATGCGGATGCAGTGTTGGGAGAAGAGGACCAGCAGCAGCACAAATGTAGAGGGAGCTGCCGTACAGATGCAACAGTGGCAGTAGCAGAGCCATGGGCAATAGTACAGGATGCAACAGTGCAAAGGATGTTGGGCAGAGAGGCTTAGCATCAACACAGGGACCAATGCTGGATGATTAGGGTGATACTCAGTGAGGAGTATTACTAGAGCATAGTCCTCACTAAGAGGGAGTGTTGATTTGGGGTAGCATCAGATGGGCTCTAGCCATGGAAATTGGTGGAAAGGCTAAAGCACACGAGATCTCCAAGACCCAGAAATGGTTTGGGCAGAATCTAACTAGTTTGGAAGATATTAAAATAATTAATATTTTTAATGGAGTCCCTAAGTCTAAACTTAGGGAAAATAAAATATTAATGTGAATTAATATAAAACAGAGTTAGAATGGTCCAAAGTCATGGATCAAGGGCCTGCGTGGGTGACACAGAGAGGCCCATGGTTGACGCAGAGTGTCTGGGAGCTACGCAGAGGTCAGCTAGGCTGACGCTGGGACTGGGAGAAGTGTTGGAGAATTTCTCTTTGTTAGGTAACCTAGTTTGGCACCCGATTGTACTGAAGAATTGCTGAATAATAAAATCCTCCCTTGCTGCATTGGTTTTCCCACATTGGGTTTTTCTGGGGGTTGTTGTCCAAAATATTTGTGTCAATGTGTTGATTCTTGTGCATGTGTTTGTTTCTGTATTATGGTGTGATATTTGTAGCAGAATTTATTTTAATGTTTATTGAAGGAATTTCATAGATAACTTATTGAAAATAAGTAGGCAAAGTAAATCAGATGTTGCAACGATAGAATTTTCACAGTGGTTAGGGTTTGACAAAAGCCCTTGGAATGTGTTTGGAAGAAGGATTTGGATATGATAAAGGCTTGCACTCTTCAAGTCTTGCAACCCTAACATGATCAGTATATAATAAATAAACCCGAGATGGGCTAGTTTGACTCTTGGAGATAGAATGATCATAGGACTTGAATTGCCTGTTGTCAGATGAAGCATCCCTCCTTTCGCTAAATAACAGTAATATATGGTTGATGATCATGCATTGACATATAGACAACAATGATTCTTGAACACTGGTTCAAGAGGGAGCTGATAATTTCTCATTAAAGATGAGTATCTTCTTGAACGTATGTTATCTCTTTATGACTTTGCTCTATTTAGATTTATCATTTTTATTATTGTTCCTGCATGAACATGTGAGTATTTGAATGCTTCTAACTCCCTTGCTGAAGATGTGATAAGCAGATCCTTCTTGAGGATCATTTGAAAAGCTAGTGCAGGAAAAGAAAGATAGTACCAGAAGAGAAAAGCTAGTGCTAAAAGAAGGCTAGGGTTTGAAGGAAACCCTAGAGAAATCTTGATCTTTCAGTTTAGGTTGGGGTTTTAAGAGATGGTCTGTATTCTCTTGCACTAATGTGATACATAATTTTGTATTCAGTTAGAAGCCTTTGAGCTAGGGTTCGACATAAACCCTAGGAGTAACCCTTGATGTAAGGCCTAACATGAGATGGAATTAGGGAGCATCCCTTAAGCTATTTATATACATATGACAAATTCAGAGAAACCCTAGGAAAGGTTATGATCCAAAATCAGTACTTTGATAAATAGGTCATGACTATTGATGACGTCGTTCTTTCTATATAATTGCATGTGTTGCTATTGATGTTATGGGGTGAATGGATATGATGAAAAATATATAAATGGAACTATCAAAGCAAAGAACACTTCAAATCTAAGAAAAATCCAGCAAGAGTAGTTAGGGTTTGAAAAAAACCCTTGGAATGTGTTTGGAAGAAGGATTTGGATATGATAAAGGCTTGCACTTTTCAAGTCTTGAAACCCTAGCATGATCAATATATAATAGATAAACCCTAGATGGGCTAGTTTCATTCTTGGATATAGAATGATCATAGGACTTGGATTGGTTGTTGTTAAATGAAGCATCCTCCCTTTCGCTAAATAGCAATAATATGATGATCATGCATTGACATATAGACAGTCTTGAAGACTGGTTCAAGAGGGCGCTGATCATCTCTCGTTAAAGATGAGTATCTTCTGGTAATTGGGGAGCATGGCATCTGGTTTCTTGATTTGCACATTGCTGATATATCTATTTCAATGGAATTACATATTACTGTTGTCCATAGATTTTAAACAAAACTGACAGCTCCCTTTACGCAAAAAACAGAACTATGGCATGGCTTGAATAAGTTACCAGACTGCTCATCTGGGTAATTTTCTTGGTGTGGGTCAACTATTTTGGACTGGCATGCCTGCATAGTTTGTCCCTTGAAACCCTTTGTTGCTTGTCTTGGAAAACCATTGTCCCTGTGACTCCCTTCATCACAGAACGCTTTCTAATGTGGTTATATGCTTCACAATGAAGCAAGAAGTGCTGCTCTGTGTTTATAAAGATTGCATGTTTGGTGGGTTCTGCAATCCCATTCTTTGTTGGGCTCCTTGTACCCCCTTGTCATGTATCTTAGCCCGTGTGAGCATTTCCTTAGTTGGGCTCATGCCTGTTTCTCTTTTCAAGGTATATTTGGTTCCATACATTCCTATATATTGATTTCAATGTTGGGTTGAGCTGGCCAATGTGGCACTACTGTTTTTTTCTACATTTTTCCCCTTCAGTAACAAGTATGTAGGTGATTTTTGAACTCCTTTTTATCTGGTGGTTGTCTTCTTCCATGTTTCGACTTTCTAGCCATTTTCGGCACTGAAACTCCCACATGATTTTTCTTCGTCGCGAGACTTTTCTTATTATTTTGGGTGGTTTTTTGGCTATCCATTTCAACCACCCTTTGTGTATACAAAATTAGCCTCCTTATTTGCTTCCAATTCAAGTGAATACAAACCTGTTTCTGCCAACATAATTTTGTAGGGAGTAGTTGCTCTTAGTTGGAAAAAGGTTGCTGCAATGTGCTTCTGCATCCTCTCTATATTGTGTCTGTTGGAAATAACACTGAGAGGGGGGTGAATCAGTATTATCAGATCAATAATTTAATTTCCCAAACAGATTTATATACGCTACTTCAGCTAAATGAACTAGCGTGTACACACAACTGTACTTAAAGCAACCATCGTATATGCAAAGAACTTTTTGATTTAGATAGTTTATCATGTATTGAAATTTAACCAGTATATCAGAGATTTATTAGATAGTGCAATAAAAGCAGAATAAAGCATCACACATAAGCAACACACATGAACACCAAGATATAAGGTGGAAACCCAATGTGGGTAAAAACCACCTGCTGTTGTCGTCTTTGTCTTCCTTTAATAATAAGAAACACTGTTTACAATCTCGTACTGGTGCAGACTCATACTAATACGCAGGCACCCACCTGTAGAAGGCTACAACCTTCTTTCGTTCTCCAGCTACTACTGGAAGGGAGCTACAATCCCCTAGCTCTTGTACTAGCCAACATGTTTACTAAGTACGTAGGTGCCACCCTACAGAAAACTCCCCTCTTCTACTAGGGACCATGTTTCATGAATTTTTAGACTGGATACTCCTGGAACACAATACCACAATCTGAAAGGCCATGTTTCATTCAATTTTCATACTAGACCCATCAACAACATCATAACTGCGATACAATCATCAAGTACATCTGCATCAACCAATCGTTGAAACTCAATCATCATAACTTGAATCTGATCATACAAAATACTGTCACCAGAATACAGTCACTAGAACCCAAAGCAGAACCTAGAACTCTGCAACAACAAATAGAAACAATTGAAACATACTTCATAAGGTATACGCTACTTCCATGTGTCGAACCAGTGTGTATACGCGCTTTTATCAAAGCCAACCAGCGTACACATCTGTAAATATTAATTCATAATTTTGTAGCTATTATATTCTTTTGTTATACCTAGATCATAACATTTATAGAATAACACATGCGTTAGTATTCAGATCTAGACTATACATGATCAAACCATATAATGATAATTCATTTCAAGCCTTAAGATCCCGATCTATCACTAGATCTTATCCCTCATCAATCGCTAAGGTTTATCCTTGGTTCAGATCAAGCAAGGCACCATAAGCCAATAACCTGCATATTAGATCTCACATTTCATTAGATATTCGATACTTGCATGCCTTGGCCTAATGATCTTTTCCTCCTTATATAGTTTTAGGCCTTTCTCAATACCATGGATCAAAACCACTTAGGACCAATACCTTGGACCAAATACCTAGGGTCAATACCTCAGACCAAATACCTTGGACCAATACGATGGATCAAAATACCTTGGACCAAATACCTCGGACCAAAAACTTAGTTTTCTAACATGTACGCGCTTTTCCTTTTCTGAAAGTGCCTGTGTACATATACGCTACTTGTGTTCAGGGAACCTGTGTGTATATGCAACTTGGTCAAGGTGAACCTGCGTATACCTCTCTTTCTTCATTCTTTGTAGTCTGATTTGTAATTCTTTGCTGTTGACATGTTGTACTGTGGTCTTTATCAGAGTGAGTTGCCATCAAGGACAACACCTGTATCATAATGCCAACAGTGTCACCTGTTTTTAGAGAAGCTTAGAGCTCAAATGTCACATCCTTATACCAGCACTAATGTTACAGGTGTTTGGATAGAGAGTTAATTATTTCTTGATCCCATATTTCTGCCAATCTGCACCTATTTTATAGAAGGAAAGTATCCTTCCATCCCCTTGGAGCCTCTTTCTCATACCTGATTTCCAATTCAGCTTTTTATTGAACTTTAATGCTAAGTATTTGTAGTTCTGTATTATCTCTAGACTCTTTATTTTGCACCAAGAGAAGCAAGGTGCATTCTACAACCCAGTAATGAAGAAGAGATTGTAATATCTGTCCTATTTGTGTCTCCCACCCAACATATGTTGGCTGCATATTAGATTCCTCTTCCAATGGTTGATATATATATATATAATCATGTCAACCATTGGAAGAGGAATCTAAAGCAAATCTTGATAAATATACCAAGCATCTCTCTCTCTCTCTCTCTATATATATATATATATATGAAAAATCATGTCAACCATTGGAAGATGAATCTAAAGCAATTTTTGATAAATATTAAATATACCAAGCATCTCTCTCTCTCTCTCTTTCTATATATATATATATATATTAGTACACCAATGTAGATCCATCTTAACTAAGGATCTTTCAAGCATCTATATATTTGTGTCTCATTTTTTTGGATCCCTCTTAGTGCGTCCCAGATCTGAAGTTAAGATAGATCTACGCTGTTTTAACGTGATTTGTCTTCTTTTTGAGGGACAACATAACCACTTTGGTTTTATCTATATTGACTTCCGTACCCACTTCCCTACAAGATATTTCTAATGCCAAAAGATGCTCCTGTAAGCTGTGAAAAGTATGAGAAGGGCCACCCTTCACAGAACTGGGAAGACTAGTGTAGAGTTTCCTGTGATTATTGAAGAGGCATGTAAGAGTCAAATCAAGGGCCATCTAGAAACATATTTAACATAGGTAAAATATATGAGATGGACAACTGGTCTTCCAGTTTATTTATGGTTGTCTCCTGTCACATAACGTGACTCTCTCTTTCTATTTGAAAGACATGGTGTGAGCAATTAATGAAGCACCATAGGGCTACGAAAGCCCCTCTTATGCCATGTTAATGTGTTAATTTTAGGCAACAATTGTATTTTCTATGCTTTAGAGCAATTTTACTTCAATTTATTTATTAGCCCAGTGTCGATATTCAGATTAGCAATCACATCAACATGATAGTAAAATGTAGATAGAACATAAACATAAACAGTAGAAGACAAGCCAAGACAAGAGGACACAAGATGTGGTACTAGCCAAGGACAAACCCCAATGTGGGGAAACCCTTGATCAAATCTTCTTTTAGTCTTCAATAGTTTAGCAGGGAGAGATAGTACAATTTATAAATTTGATAATTTATAACAACAGCAAAAGAGCCCTAACAAGAAAAGTCAACATTGGTCAACAGGGCAAATTTGACCCTCAGCAAATCGGTAAACTTCAGTCAACTTCGGCGCCCAAACAGCGAGATAAAATAGCCCTCAAAATAGTCAAATTCAACCCAGTCAAAGGTTGGTCAAACAGACCACCTGCGGTCAGCCCTAGTTGCAGTCAACGCTGGTCAACAATCAACGTTTAGCCTTGATTTCTGTGCCTAGAAATGAGGTTTGCCCAAACAGAGATAGCCCTCACAAAAACTCAGTCAAAGGAAGTCAATGCATGTTGGTCAACGCTTGGTCAAACTGTCCAGAAATTCCGTCTCTTGAAATTTTGGCCTCTTGAAATTTCAGACGTGTGGAGAAATAGAGGCCCAGAAATCTGTACCCAATCAATGTGGAGAGAGAGAGGAGTGTGAAGAATGAGTGTGTCCAAATGAGGCTAAGACATCATGTATTTATAGCAAACATTGAAGATTAATATATGTGACTGTTGGGCTTCTGAGCCTACATAAGTTTGCTCGCTGACTTTGAGAATTTGTCCATAATCAAAATAAATTCATAACTTCATTTGTGCATGTCGGAATTGGATGATCTTTAGATCAATCCTACACCTCTCGGAGAGAGGAATCCAAAAAAAATATCAGCGGTCGTAAATAAGATGACCCATGTGGAGTTTGGCCCTAGTTGCCAATTTTGACATTTCTTTTCAACTAGGGAGAACTCCATTTGCTAATCTGTACTATCTCTGCCATCAATGCATTGCTCTGCGCTGCTCTGCAGAACTATGAAGAAGAAGAAGTGATTGAGAATGTATCATACCATTCTCTATTGACCCAAAGTCAGTCCCAAATAAAAGAGTGTTTCATACCACTCTTACTGACCCGAAGTTAGTTCCAATCAAAAGAGAGTGTCTCATACCACTCTTACTGACCCGAAGTTAGTTCCCGTTGATCCCAGATGAGTTTGGCCCTAGTTGCCAATTTTAACATTTCTTTTCAACTAAGGAGAACTCCATTTGCTAATCTGTACTATCTCTGCCATCAATGCATTACTCTGCGCTGCTCTGCAGAACTATGAAGAAGAAGAAGTGATTGAGAATGTATCATACCATTCTCTACTAACCCAAAGTCAGTCCCAAATAAAAGAGTGTTTCATACCACTCTTACTGACCCGAAGTTAGTTCCAATCAAAAGAGAGTGTCTCATACCACTCTTACTGACCCGAAGTCAGTTCTCGTTGATCCCAGATCAATATCGGTCATCCTAGCATAAGGAGTACGATATTACACAATGCATCCATCGGTAGTACTATGGTCCCTATTCTCATTTCCTTACTCATTGGCCAAATGAGAGGTACTTCCCATGAGTCCCAGACTGCATGGGTAGATGTCTCAGCAGGAGAAGGATGAACCGCTCATCCTGCCTACATGTCGCCAAGGGGTATCGCAGGTGAAGGCTGAACCACTCACCTTGTACACATCAAACCACTAGGGGAAGCCTGAACCACTCACCCTATGGTTGATCCTCGCTCCAAGAAGTACCCCAAGCCCCCTGGAGCAACCAGAGCTCAATGTCCATCTCATACATGACCCTCATAAGAGGGTCTCTCCACGACTCCAAGTCATTCTCGGAAGGCCATGAACTTGACCTTCCCCAGGGGCTTTGTCAGAATATCGACAACCTACTCATTGGTTCCAATGTGATGGAGCCTTATTACTCCTCATTGTACCATATCCTAGATAAAGTGGTACCTAATATCTATATGCTTGGAGCGATCATGAAACATGAGATTCTGTGATAATCAGATCCCACTTTTTTTGTCGCAGAGGAACATGGTGGTATCCAACACATGTCCAAACAGCTCACTGAAGAGCTTCCTCAACTAGGCAGCTTCACAGGAGGCCATACTAGCAGCTATGTATTCGGCCTCAGGGGTGCTCAAGGCAACCGATTTCTGCTTCATGCTCATCCAGGATATCGAAGCAGAACCCAAAGAAAAACAACATCCAGAAGTGCTCTTGCGATCCACCACATTGCCAGCCCAATCAGCATCAAAATAACCATGTAGCCTCACATCTCCGACAGTGTATCTCAGTCCATCAGTGATTGTGCCCCGAAGATATCTCAAAAGATTCTTGGCACCGATCCAATGTATATGATGAGGCTCAACTATATATTGGCTCAATGTGTTAACTGCAAAACATATGTCCGGACGAGAATTCACCAAGAACATCAGTGCTCCTATGAGTTGACGATACTCATAAGCATTTCCCAATTCAGGTCCAACATCTTAAAGTTAAGTTCCATCGGAGTAGTCACAGGCTTGCAGTCCACCATCCCAAATCTTTCTAATATCTTCACAACATATTTTCCTTGAGAGAGGAAAATTTCACCTGGCTTTTGATAGACCTCCAACCCTAGGAAATAGTGCATCGGTCCTAGATCCTTCATCTCAAATTTAGAAGCCAAGTCCCTATTACATTTGTGAATGAGAGGGTCTGTACTTCCATCAGCTCCATGCTTGATTTTGTAGAGCCACTTAGAGGTGACAACCGATTTGTGTTGGGGTCTAGGGACCACATCCTAGACATCATTATTCATAATTGAATCGTATTCTTCATTCATAGCATCCTTCCATACTTGTTGCTTCACGGCTTCTTTGAATGATGAAGGCTCATTTTGAATGATAGTGCTCATGATGGTCAAGTATCCTTGATACCTATTCAACTTCTTGCTTTCATGGAAAGTCCCCCTTGGTGCAATATGTCTATCAGAATCTTCGAGAGTCTCCCTAAGCCATGAGGGTCTCCTCTTGGAGAAGGAAGGCTCATGAGGAGGAAGATCTATAGGATCCATAAGTTCATAAACATCAGGCATCATTTCGTCCTCTTTTTCACCCTGATTTCCGGTGTCAACTTCTTTGTCCTTCCTTAGGATAGGAAGGTTGTTGATCTTCCTGAGGGCCATATCTTCGTCGAAGGTGACATCATGACTTATCTCAACTTCCTTTTGATCAGCCACATAAATTCTTTATCCCTTAGAATTTTCACTATAGCCCACAAAGATTCCTTTCTTCCCCGATGCACCTAATTTGCTTCTTTTCTCTTTCGGCACATGAAAATATACGAGACTTCCAAAAATTCTAAAATGAGAGATATCGGGTTTCTTACCTGTGAACATTTCTTTGGGAGCCTTGGAGTCCAATGCTTGATGAGGGCATCAATTTCTGTAATATTCCTAATTAGCCATGGCTAATTGGAATATTCGATTTTGCCCAATTTTTGCCTTCTATAGTTATTTATAAATAAAAAAGTGAGGACGGGGGACATAACTCACTTTAAGAATAAAAAGTCACTTCCTAGTAGCACAACGTTGTGACTTAAGGAGGAGCCAAAGGGGCCAAAGGGGGGACGCAGAAATGGGGCCCACACCGACACATGGAGGGACTGCACAGGAGGGAAGAACACATGGCAAGAGGGGAACAACGTAGGAGGAGGTGAGCCTAGGGATTGTGAGAGATAGAGGCTATAAAATAAAGAGGAGCCCCCTCATTTTGGATCATTAAGTTATGTGCATTTTGAGCTAGTCGTTTCGACTTCTGAGCACGCTGGCTTTAGCTAGTCTGCAGCACTGTTTAGTACATTGAGTGTCTCCGTTCGGAGATCTCACCCTTAGCCCCGGGGGACTTTGAGTGCCTGCTCGGGCAAGGTATTTCTATCGGTATTTCAGCAGTGGTTTTATCAGCGTTTCAGCAGCAGTTTCATTAGCGTTTTGGAGGACTGCGCAGCATTTGGAGAGGGACACAGTTCTTTTTGGTTGTAGTGCTGGATTGGGGTTTTGCAAGTGGATTTATGCTGGGTGATTGAGCAAGGGTCCAACTCTTGTTTCATTGGAGGATTTTTGGCAGGGTTTCAGGCAGTGTTTCAGGCAGAGTTTAGAGGGGATTTCTTCAGTGGCAGCGCAGGGCATTAAGGAACTGCGCAGAACCCCAAGGGGTGTTTTTCAGGGGTCGGCCATTCCAGGAAAGCTTTCTGGGTTTTTTTGGGTTTCTTGAGTAGAGCTCGAATCCAGAGTTTCAGCTTTTTCCGAGGAGGGGAGCAGCCCCGAATCATCATTTGTTTCCTAGCAGCAGTAGCAGCACAGCAGCAGCATCCACGCAGAGAGGCCATTCTTGTCATTCTGAGAGTATTTCTTCACTTGCCCTATGCAAGTCGAGGTGCCATCTGTCTGATCACCTCTTGTACTCATTTTATTGCTTAGTATAATAAAATGGCTTAGCATTTTCTCACTGCATTTCTTGTGTATCAACTTATATTTCTAGTTTTTATTATATGCTGTTCCATTGTTATTTTATCACTTCTTGGTTATTATATCATTTGCACATATTTGGTTGGAGTTTTGCTGGGGTTTGAGGAATATTCCGAGTTAGGAATATTACAGTGGTATCAGAACATAGATCTGGCTTAGCCTGTGGAGCTAGCAATCTATGACATCAGGGGAAAAACCCTACATTTGTTACAGAGGTAGGAGGTACAAAGACACTGGACATAGGTTGGAGAATACCTACAGGGAGGGAGACTGTGTTCCTGTGGTGGACGCAGAACAGGAGGAGCCTGTGGTAGACGCAGAACATAGAGAGCCAGTAGTGGACGCCGACGAGGACGGGAAGAGACTTGCGGATATGCTCCTTAAATCAGTGCAGGATTTGTCGAGGCAGATTGAGGTGATGGGGCAGAGATTCACGACAGTAGAGGCCATAGTGTGAGACCCCACGAGTTTTTCAGATTGATGAGGGATCAGGTGCATCCCATCACTAGCCAGAGCAGCGTGATACTGCACAGCAGGTGGCCTCACATGCCCCTACAGGCTCTACCATGCCCACTTTCTTAGGAGCAAACACGGGGACCGTAGCCCAGCAAGAGGCAGAGCCCGGACATATGGGCGATTATTTTGCAGAGTACCAGGCCTATGGGCAGGAGTTCAGGGAAGCCCTCTCATTCAGAGATTTTGTTCAGCTCCAGCGGGATAGCAGACCCCGCGACCATCACAGAGGGTACCGACATTACCATGATGGCGACACCCACCGTGTAGCAAGTAGATTCCACTTGCCTACGTTTGATGGCTCATCAAACAGTTCGGCAAAGTCTTGGGTGGAGAAGTTGGACATTTACTTCCAGCTTAACCAGATGTCGGAGGCAAAGGCCATCAAGGTGGCAACATTGCATTTGGATGGCGAGGCCCAGGATTGGTGGTTTCATGGGATGGTTACACTGGGGCACTCCACAGTGACGACATATGCCGAGTTTACTAGGAGACTGATGGAGCGATTTGATCGAAGGGATCCAGAGCAACATTTTGTTGAGTTGACGAGGCTCAAACAAACAGGGAGCCCAGAGACCTACATTGCAGATTTCTCGAGGGTCTCCATGATGGTGCCAGACCTATCCATGACACGGAGGGTCTATATGTATGTTGAGGGTTTAGCAGAGCCACTTCGGGGTTTAGTCCAATCCACTAAACCAACCACACTCCAGGATGCTATCAGTAGGACCTGGGACTTACAGGATGTCTTACCCAGGACCCGGACACCTTACCCCCAGAGACAGATTTTTCAGTCTAAGGGGAAGGATGTGAGAATTCCTCCTCCAAAGGGGAATCCAGGACGAGTACATATTGACGACGATGCCAGGAGGGAGCTGAAGAAGAAGCGGTTGTGCTTCACTTGTCAGGAGCCATGGGCACCAGGACATAGATGTGTTGTTGGCAAAGCACATTTTATTGAGGTCTTCTCCGAGAGCAGTGGAGAAGAGGATGAGGAGGGGGATGTGGAGGCAGGAGATAGCCATGCCATACAGGGACCTTTGCCACCTCCACCACCAGCAGCAGGTGGTGCATCTTTTGCACCCACTGGAGGGGCCCTTGCAGCATTACGAGGAGTTCCCAAGTATCTGACGCTACGCATACGAGGGACAGTACGTGGCCAACGCGTATCAGTTTTGGTTGACAGTGTTGCAACCCACAACTTCATCGATGCACAAATGGTTGAGTGGAGAGGTATTCAAACAGAGGTTCGATGGGTTTTCAGTATTGGTCCCAGGAGATCAGACCATGACGTGTGCTCGTTTTGTTCTACAGCTTTCAGTGACGATGGGCACCTACACATTGACTGACCACTTTTTCGTGGTTGATATTCCGGACACCAACATGATACTGGGTGTTCAGTGGCTTATTACTCTAGGGAAGGTCACGACGGATTGGAAGACCTTAGAGATGGAGTGGGATGATGAGAAGATAGGGAGGCATGAGAAGATATGGGGACAACACACATATCCGCCTGAGACTGTGTCGGCTCATCGGATGGAGGCAGTCTTCCAGAAGGGAGACATAGAGTGGGCAGTGGAGCTGCGTGCATCAGAGGCAGGGACTTCAGGGCAGACGGTACATCCAGAGATCCAGTCCATCCTTGATCGGTATGCCATAGTGTTTGGAGAGATTCCACCAGGATAGCCACTGGATAGGGGGTTTGAGCACACTATCGAGCTTGAGCAGGGCATCCAGGCAGTGATCACCACCCCCTATAGGCACCCCAAGGCCTATTGGGACGAGATTGAGCAGGTTATCCAGGAGTTGCTGGCTCTTGGGCACATTCGACAGAGCACGAGTCCTTTTGCTTCTTCTGTGGTGTTGGTGAAGAAGAAGGACGGTACATTAAGGATGTGCATTGACTATAGGGCCCTGAACAAGAAGACCCTGAAGAACAGGTACCCCATACCGAGGATCGATGAGTTGATGGACTAGTTGAGGGGAGCACGATTCTTCTCAAAGATTGATTTGAGATCTGGGTACCATTAGATTTGCGTGAGGGAGCAGGACATTCCCAAGACCGCCTTCAGGTGTCACTATGGGCACTTTGAGTTCTTTGGTGATGCCTTTTGGGCTAACCAACGCCCCCGCTACATTTCAGTCCTGCATGAATCACATCTTCCATAGTCACCTGAGGAAGTTTGTGTTGGTATTCTTTGATGACATTCTCATTTACAGCAGGACTTGGGAGGAGCATCTCCGACACATTGAGATGGTATTGCATATCTTATAGGTGCAGCAGTTCTATGCCAAACTCTCCAAGTGTGAGTTTGGGTTGATGGAGATGTTGTATCTGGGACACATCATAGGAGTGGACGGAGTGAGTCCACGGGGAGAAGATCAGGGCCATCAGAGAATGGTCGGCGCCGAGAAATGTAATGGAACTTCGAGGATTCATTGGCATTTGTACTTACTACCGGAAGTTCGTCAAAGGTTTCTCATAGCTTGCTGCACTCCTAACAGATTTGACGAGGAAGGGGGCTTTCAGTTGGTCAGATACAGCGCAGCGAGCCTTTGACAGGCTCAAGGAGGTTATGAGCAGTTGCCTAGTGCTTGCGTTGCCAGATTTTACGCAGCTTTTTGTTTTAGAGTGTGATGCGCCGGGAGAGGGGATCGGTGCAATGTTGATGCAGGGAGGTCACCCTATAGCCTTTGAGAGCCGGAAGCTCCTTCCGCACGAGAGGTTGTATTCTAT
>APFE030370292.1:0-18912 GCA_000404065.3 Pinus taeda
TACTTCTTCCTCTGCCATGATGGTTCTCCTAGAGATTTCAAAATCTTCTGGTTCTTCTACAAAAGGTGAACGAGAAGAGGTTTCTCCTTCTTCCTCAGATGATTCTACTTCCTCAATTACAATTGGTCTTTCTGTAGGAGAAAGGGAAGAATCTCCTCCTAGTTCAAACGGTGTAGGAGAGTCAACTCTTGTCTCTTGAATTCCAGGAATTCTAGGACTAGGAGTGTCGGTTGGAGATAAGGGAGGTGTATCTTGTCTATCCCTTGGAGCAGATGGACTTGTAAAAATCGAACCTCGAGCTCTAGCTAAAAACCTTCCTCTAGAATCTCTAGCTCTATGCATGTCATTTTTTTTTATTTTCTTCAAGTCAAGTTAATAGTTCTTTTTTTGATCTTCCAGTTCACTCTAGGTGCAAGAAGAGAGCATACTCAAGAAACTACTAAATCAATAACTTTCTCTTTTCTGATCCTCCAGATCACTCTAAGTGCAAGAGGAGAGCATACTTTGATAGGTTATCAACTTCTTTCCTTGAAATCTTATGTTTCTTTTTTCTTTTTTTTTAAATATGGCTACTTAATTTCACTTCCCCGACAACGACGCCAAAATGTTTGGTCAATTTAGTATTCCTAAATTGATATCATTAATTGTCAACCCGGGGCTAGTAAGCTGATGAAGTGAAAGGTGTACTATATGTACTTAAGCAACCTCTTAAAGCTTTTTGTCGTTTGGGGGTGTTGTTTGTGATTAATTTATCTTCCTAAGATGGAGTGATGTATTTATAAACAAATGAGTGATGGTGTGTGTGGAGTGAATTCTAGATGAGTTAGGGTGTGTGATTAGTGGTTTCTAACTACTTGCTGAAAAGGAAAATACTTGGAGGAAATAAATGAATTAAAATGAACTGAAAGCAAAGAACCACTTTCTAATGGTATTAGACACCATTCATGCTGCTGCAAAATAAAAAGTAAGAAAATCACTTAAAAGACCAATGATAATGTTTATCTCTTCCTAACTCTCTACCTCTAACACATAGTACTGTGTAAGACACGATTAAGAAGTAGCTAAAGGTAAGTCTAAGAAATGATAAAAATGAGAAAAATCTACTTTAAAGACTAGTGATAATATTTTTCTCTTTCTAACTCTCTGCCTCTATCACATAGTACTGTTTAAAGCACGATTAGAAAGTAGCTAAGGATTAGTCTAGAAAGCACCCAAAGCCAGCTGTAAGTGATTAGTATTCTGATCTCTAAAAGATAAACAATTTATAGTAAAGAGACCATTCATATGTTAGCAGACAGATTTGAGAAATAAAACTAAAAATTAGCTTTGGAAATAAAGTAAAATGTAGCAACTTTGAATCTGTCAACTGAAACTACCACTAGATATAAAGCAAACACATAAACACACAAGTAATCCCCGGTCAAAAACCTGCAAAAGAACAATGCTGATCAGCTTAAAAGAAAGGATTCAAAATGAATTAAAATGAAGTGAATTATGCTGTAGATATGTCAAGAAAAGGAAATGTTGAACATAAAAATACTTTACAAGGCTAATATGAACAGGGGCCCTCCATTCACATAATCCAAAGAAGACTCAAAGTGTTGAAAGCTTCAAAACAGCACTGCTTCTATTACTCCATGTGCAGAAATTCATAGTCAAGAGTGCTAGAACAACACTATTAAAACAGAGTCTTGGGAATGCACGAAAATTATAATAAGTTCATAAAAATACAGCAAGTAAAAGTTAACATAAGCGTACGCAGACGCAAGTATTTATAGGCATCTGAAGGATAGCCTATGCATGCTGCTAAAACTGAAAATAAACAAACTGTCATGCATAATTAAAACTGCAATTACACGTCATGAGCCTGCGTGGGTGAGCTGGAGGTCCTGGTCGTCATGGGCATTGAATCCAGAGTTGGATTATGTCCCCCACATCCTTTGTAACACGGGCAAGTCACCGTTTGAGCTAACGTGACCCAACAGCTTACGCATCACCGTTAAGCTTCCTTCGTTGACCGGATCTTGCCCCTGTTTGACCGGAGGTACAGATGACGTGGATGATTGAACAAATGGCACAGGAACCTCGAGCACCTTGATACCTAAGTACCCATGTGGCTCTTTTGGCAAAATGGCACGTGGAACCTTGAGAACAACAAAAAGGTTGCGGAATCTCCAGATAGCTGCGGAATCATCAGATAGCTATGGAATGCCTGTAAATATGTCAAAATCTAAACAAAACAATCACACATTAGCAAAGCTCACTTGATCATGCTTAATGACATCTAATGTAATGATCTGGGTGGTTTTACATGGAAAATGAGGTGAAAGAGAGAGATAAGTGATGAAAAATAGTAGGTAATAGTGGATGATGAGGTGTAGGTTAGAGGCTCTACAGAAGGTAGCACAATTGATGGAACTGCCACACCAGGGAAGGAAGGGCGACATAAATGAGGCCAACAACCAGGTTTGGAGTCATCTGGAAGGCCGACTGTTGGAACAAATTCACCTAATATGGATCATCGCGGGCATAAAACTGAGTTTTAGCACTAACATCGCAGGTGATCAATGCAGCTAGTCAAATAATTGCCAAAGGAAACGCATAGCCCTACGTTGGTGCGTAAAATTAGGCCATCGTGGGAATCAGATGTACTTCCACACTGGAAACGCGAATGGACTATTCATGAGTGCCTGTCAGTGTGTTTATTAAGCCAATAGCCGCAATGAGGCAGATAACTATGGAAAAGTGGGTCAATTGGCAGCATAGGAGAGCATTTGTCTATCATAGGCATGTTTGACTTGGACACATGACAAAGTGAGAAGACCAAGAGTGAAAGCGGTGATAACTTACTGTGTAACAATTCCAAATAATAGGTCATCACATTTTTTCACATGTATTGTAATTTTTGGTGAGGCTAATCTTCGAACACTTGTAATGCATGTTGATTTAACCTATGTTAAAACAATTGAACTACTTTGGTTTCTCTAATACATATACTTATGAAAATGTGTTGTATATGTTGTTAACACTATCTTTCCCACATGGGCTACCTCACTGAACATCAGACATAACCTTTCCATGAAATTTTATAATGGTCGTCACACTCATGCTGACTGATCCATTGAGAGTTTTATGTGTTATCCCTCTTGTGTGTTGTGACTTCTGCATCTGTGTGGACTAGTCCTCGAGAAGCTACACATGTCCTGTTGCATTGTGTGTTTCTAACAGAGTTGGAATTCTTCCCTTTCATCTACAAACTCACTTTCACCCTCTCTCTCCTTAGTGAAAGAACCTTGACACAAGTAATAATAGCATTCACTAGGCACATGGACTTTAAAGACAAAAAAGACCACTCTCATGTGTTGACAAGCAAGAGCTAAGGAAAATAATTAAGACAAATGGAAACCAAGGAATCATACCAGATGGGACTCCTATACCAAATGGTGTGAGGTCTAGTTGGGACTTAATATCTGGGAGATCCCTTGAATTTGGGAGAGTCCAACACAATCAACAGTAACGGAGTCTGCCGCCTTGTATACCGTGAGACACTGAACACAACATTGGGGAGATTTGTTGTCATACATTTATATTGCAGTTCACAGTTTCTTGGTAATCCTTTATGCCTAGATTACCCTCTTTTTGAATTATTTATTTTTGTGTTAATAAAATTTACTATCCAATGTGGAGCAACAAGATCCTCCTCTCCATCGTTCATGTATAATGAAAAATAAGCCTCCTTTTCCACCAGAGGCTACTCTTGGCCATCTTTAGAAGCATAAAATAATGCAAACTACCAAATCAGGAAACTCGAGAACTACTTCTGGTCCTCCTCCTTAATCTAATCAACCAGAATCATCTGTCCACTTAAGTACCAAACCCAAGGTTACATCTACTCTTGTCGTTGAAACTAACACAAATGATACTGAATTACCTAAAAATTTATTTCTTGAGGTTATAGAACTTGACCTTCCTGAGTTAGAGACTTTATTTCTTGAGTTCATTGAACCTGAGGAGCCTAAGTAATCTTTACCTATTACTTTAGGTATTACATCTTCTCTTCCTTTGTCTCACACAAATCCACCTACCATATATCTCAGCCCCCATGATGAACCGCTACCACTTGGACTTGTGAGTATTAAGGAGATCCCACAAGAAGAGCCTCATCCTTATACTCATTTGGAGGTACTTTTCATTTATCCAACCCATCCTCTTCTTCCTCCTCCACCTTCTATACAAACTCCTTTTCCTAATTCTTTTAACTCACCCAAAAATTTCATGTGGCAATCTACATCAGGATTATTGACTATGACTGGAACTGATATGGCTTCCCAGACTATGTCTACCACTATGGTTGAAACACCAAATGTTGGGTCTACCACTATGGTTGAAACACCAAATGTTGCTTCCACATCTATGTTTTCGACATCACCAGAGACACATATATATGGTGGCTCATCCATTCCACCAAGTTATCATGACAATTATCAGTCTTTATCTAGTACCTTATCTGGTGCATATTCTAGTTTATGGACATCTCCCATGTCTTCCACTTCGGGAATGCTTTCTAGCGCTACTCTTATGATTTCTACTCAACCTACTCTTTCTCTTCTTCCTACAATGATAGTTGAACAACAGTTTGGCCTTTATGTTAGGGGGAAAGGTCCTCTTCAACAACCTAACTATCCTTGTGTTGGGTACCCTCCACATGGGGGGAAATTTCCTCCATCATCCCCTCCTCCTTTGGCAGGGGGAAACCTCTTGTTGGTATACCTAAACTTGGTAATGAACCTTCTGATATTCCTCCTTATCCTGGGATGGTTGCTAGTATTTGGAAGCCTACCTTTCCCGTTCATCCTAGTTCAATGTTGGGTTCATTATTCATTTCCCAACATGCGTCATCTTTGTCTCAAGTTCCTATTCCTCAATATGTACCTCAACAAGATCAGATTCATGTAACTCAACCTGTATAGGTTGTGATCACATCTCAACCCATTCCTTTAATATTTGGTACCTCTCAAGTCCTTCTTACTCAGCCTTTATAAGTTCCTTTTCCATCTCAATTGCTTGCAAAAGGTATGCCTCAAATTCCAGCAGGACAAACTTTGTACAACTTGGAAAAACCTTAAATTTCCCCTCTTTATCATGGGAAAATGAAAACTCCCATCGAGAAATAGTATATGCCTTATCAAGGTATTCCTCAGGCTCCTTTTCAAGGACAAAAAATCCATGGTTACCCTGGGGTTGGTCAACAAGGTCACTTATATTCTGGTTATTGGGATCCTCCTTATTCTAGTACCTAGCTTCCTTATTACTAAGAGCCTCCTTATCCAGGAATGCAAGTGCTTATTTCCCAAACTATTCCTTCATATCTAGGTCATCCTCCATCAGAATTTAATTGGTAGTTTCTTTTTGTGGTTTCTCTCAACTTTCGAGATTTGAATCGACTCACCAACAACCCCATTGCTAATTCACCTTGGTGGCTAATTATTCCTACCAAATTTCCTTCCGATATCTCTAAATTCAATGGGAATCCAAGAGAAGACCTATCGGCATGTCATGATGTATCATATATGGTATTCATCAAACTCCCTTAACAATGATTCTATTCGACTTTTTTTTCCAAAGAATGCTTACGTATACCACTGCTGAATGGTATATTGATTTACCTAGAGATTCATTCCATGATTTCAGGTCCTTAGCTACAACCTTCCCCACGCATTTCTAGTTCCCCATAAGATACAAAACTGGAATGAAACTATTAACCAACTTCAAACAATCTGATTCCACTCACATTTCAAGCCACAGTCATGACTAAATGCATCATCATTGGTTGGTCAAAGTTTATGTCCCCAATCAATTAATGGAAGAATGGTTACCAAATCTTTGTTGGAACCCATAACAAAAGATGTGGCCAAAGGTGGAGTCGTGACTAATGAGAAAGTAATTTCTTGTGCGCAATATTTGGATCTGGTTTATACCCAATCCAACATGCTCTATGATAAGGTACCAAATGCTCCAAGACCTTTGAATACTATTCCTCTTTTGCTTGGTTAATAATCTCATGTTGTTGATGGCATTATTGGTTCTACCAGCTCATAGATGATGAGTAAACCATATGTTATTACTCCATCCACGTTTGCTCAAAACCCTCAATCCCATCCTCCTGTGGATTCTTCTTCCAAGATGGATGTCATTTCATATGATAAAGGCAAGTCTGAACAATAACCTAGAAGCAAGAAGAAAGGAAAATGTAAGAAAAAGAAAGATCCCTCAGTGCAGGATAAACAAATAAATCACTCTTCGGATGATAAATGGAAGCCTCGATATACTTTCTCGATTTACAATGAGGAACACTTTACACATGATTATCCTCACCGCGCTGAAGTGAATCAATTTCTTATGTCTTCCACTTCTTCGGTAGTGTTGACCGACCAGTTTCCTAATCAAGAGATTCATATGGTTGCGGGACCCATCTTCCTCTAACATGGTTTTTATGCTTTCCTCCGCAAAGTCAAGATTTGATGTTTTGGTATCTACTCGAAATAAGGATTATGGTAATGTGAATCCACCTAATGGTCAGGCTTCTGATCAACCTACCAATTCAGTACCATCCTTATTAGATCCCACTCCACCATTGATTCCTACCGAATTTACTATATAGACCCCACTGACTTATGAATTGACGATTTGTAAGTCAGATTTCAACCCTCATGGAAGAGCCACTTAGAATTATAACGCAGTTGAAGACTTGGATCAATTTACATTTTCTATATCGACTCTTGAGGTGTTGCAAAACTGCCCTGCCCAAAATAAGGTTTTAGTTTTAGCTATCGGATGTCTGGATCCATCTGATTCCAACCTTGTTGTTTTCTCTCATGAAAACTATACCCATATTATTTAGGCTTAGTTAGATTTTATAATCCAAGTCATCGTCTATGGTAAGAATATTCATCATTCTATCATGGATGAGGGACCCTCGAATTGAATTATGTCCATGGCTTACTTGAAGGCAATTGGTTCTCCTCAAATGAGTCATTCGCCTACCACATTGAAAGCCTTTGATGGGAGAACATATAAACCTTGTGCGATTTTGAAAACTCCCTGCAAGTTGAATTAGGGGGAAAAATTGTGTCCATAGAAGCTAAAGTTATTGATAGGCTTCTCGATTACAATCTTCTATTGGGATGTTCATGGGTTTATGCCATGGATTCTTTCATCTCGACTTACTTTCATATGATTGCCTTTCCTCATAAAGTTTGGATTGTATCGATAGAACAACTCACCCTTTTGAATTTGATTCAGATATTACTGGAAGTGTTCCTCTTGTAGGGGAAAATCTACAGTCATATCAACATCTCATAGTAGGATTGTTAAAGGATTCTTCACTTATGGGAACCCTTTCACTCCCTCCTCCTCTCCTTCCCAACAACTCATTTTTAGTAGCCTATATCAACATGACATCATCTTCTACTATCCTAACCGATCCATCGATTGTAGCAGATTAAATTGACATCTAAAATTTTGGTGAATGAATGTCGCTAAGCCCCATTGAGCTATATTATGAAGCCATTTATTCATCTTGTGCAGTTTCTTCCTTCGATTCGCTTAATTGGGTAGATAGATCATTGGATTATGGTATGTCTTACGATCCTTTCTTGCATGTATTCCCTACCCAATGAAAGCATCATGGAGATCATGATGTCAGATGATGCACTGTGGGATGAACATCACCATCATTCCTCCTTACTTGATTCCTTTTAGGATAGTCTTAGTGATGTATACTTGGCCAATTCTGTCAAACTTTCTACAAATTTTATGTCTATTCATGAGGTTGATTTAGAAGAGAACCTTTCCAATATCAAAGAGACGATACCTCTTAATATTTCCATTAAGCCAGGTGTCGTAAAAGATATACACATTGGATCATCTTGTTCTCCATCCAAGATCGAGACTTATCAAGCCCTTTTTTGTGAGTTCTGAGATGTCTTTGCCTGGACCTATGAATAGATACTAGGTATTGACCCAAATATAGTTGTACATGAAATTAAGACATATCTTGATACCAAGTCAGTCCGGAAGAACCTCCATCTGGTCTATCCCAAGAAGGCTACTAGTATTAAGGATGAAGTTGAAAAGCTTCTTCGAGTTGATTTCATATACCCCGTTCCTTTAACTAACTGGGTGTCGAATATAGTTCCTGTCATCAAGAAATAGGGCACCATTTGAGTGTGCATCGATTATATGGATGTAAATTGTGCATGTTGAAAGGAAAATTATCCCACCCCATTTATTGACTAGATTATTGATGAATACACTACCTGCAAAATTTATTCATTTATGGATGGATTTTTGGGCTGTAATAAAATCAACGTTCTCCCGACAGACCAAGCTAAAACTACTTTTATTTCTCACTGGTGAATGTTTAGCTATAGGAAACTCCCGTTCCGTTTAAAGAATGTTGGGTCCACTTTTCAACATGCCATGGATTACGCTTTTAATGATATCAAACACATTGTTCAACCATATTTGGATGACCTCCCTAATCACTCCAAACATTAGGTTGACCACTCAATGCATATTTGGGCTATTTTCTTTCATTGCAGGCATTATAATATTTGACTTAAACCACACAAATGTGTGTTTTGTGTCAGTTCTAGTGAACTTTTGGTTTTCTCAATATGAAAACAAAGAATTTGTATCGATCCATTGAAAGTATAGGTGATCGTTGATTTTCCTACACCTTATTCACTCGTTCAACTTCAATGACTCCAAGGGAAAGCTAACTTCCTGTGAAGATTCATCCCTAATTATATTTATTTCACCAAAGGATTTATCCGCTTGCTGAAAAAAGGGATTCCCTTCCATTGGGATGATGCGACTCATAAAGCATTTGATGCCGTAAAAGATGTACTAGTTTGGGCATCTCTTCTATAACCTCCTGATTATCAACACAACTACTTCTTGTATCTTGTTGTTGCCATTTCTACTATAACATTGGTATTGGTCCAAGAATATTATTTAGGAACTGAACATCCCATTTATTTTTTGAGTCAGAATATTAACAATTCCAAGATTTGATATTCCCACATAGAAAAGTTGGCTTTGGTAGCTGTTTAAGCCGTCCAAAGTTTTCACCATTACTTCTTGCTTCAGAAAAATATGGTCATTTTGGATTGTAACCCAATGAAATACATTTTTTCATGTCAATTTCTGTGGGGAAAGTACTGAAAATGGATTGTCATTTTATAAGAATTTAACCTAGAGTTCAGCAAATCCAAGTCAAAGAAATACCTAGTTTTTGCAAAACTATTGTGCGATATTCCTTCCCTTGATTCGGAATATAAATCTAAAGATTCTATTCCTGGAGAGTCATTATTTCTGATCTCATCATCTGACCCATGGTATGGACATTTCCTGATTTATCTCCAAACCAAGACTTTCTTGTCTAATACGTCTCGCTCTAAGCAACGACATATTGGTTACCAAGCCTGAAATTACATCATTATTGGCAACACCTGTTATTGTCGTGGTATTGATACTATTTTATGAAGGTACCTCACCCTTGAGGATGCTGATAAAGTCCTCCACGAATGCCACTTGGAGGCATGTGGTGGAAATTTATTTGGTTATGCTACCGCCCAAATTTTTTTACTTGTTGGTTACTTCTCACCTACCATCTTTCATGACTACATCCTCTCTCTTCAGAAGTGTCATTCATTTAAGATATAGGATTGAAAGGCCCATGCTCCACCCTCTCCATTGCAGCATGTTATTGCTATTGGTCCTTTTGCAAAATGGGGTATCGACTTGATGACATGTAACCATCACTCACGTGGGGGGCATGGTTATATTATTGTCGCAATTGATGAATTTAGTAGATGCATTGAGGCGATGCTTACATTTAACAACACTGGTGAAACGACTACATACTTATTTTTTAATCACGTCATCACATGGTTTGGTGTATTGTTGATGTGCTGGACCCGCCAACATGTCAGGGGATCTCCTCGGTAAGAAATCCAAATTAGACCTCAGACTATTTGATGTAGGAGTCCTAGCAGTGGGTCGTATGGTAATGCCTTGACCACGATTTCACACAGAGGCAAGTAAGATAACTCTGTTGGTAGCAAGGGTGTGATAGCATGCAGTTAAAAAGGGAACACACGAGCAAAGTTGCATCACAACATGGAAGGAAAGTTAGCAAACAATCCAAAGTGATGGTTAAATCAACATCACATTTCAGAAATATTCATACATACATACACAGATAGCTACACATGCATGTGTAAGTAAACAAATACATCTATCATTTAGAGTAAACCAAATAACATAGAATACAATACAACATATGCATGAAACATGTTGGCTCTTGTTATATTAATAAGTGTAAGTTCCAGTCATACAATACATGCATGTCCAACCACTAGTTTCAATAGCGGAATGTTACAACCACAACTGCCTACTCCTCCAAAGAGATGTACTAGCTCTGCATAGTGGAGAAGCTAAGGCTCATTAAATACTATCTAAGCTCTCTCCAAGATAGTCTTATCGGAAACTTGGCTGACCAAAACCCTATACAATGAGTTATGAGGGACTATTTATAGAAAATGGTGGGGTGGCCCTTCGCATTCCCCTTTGTGACAGCTCAGTTCCCCTCATTACTCTTCATCTACTCTATGATTTTTACATCCAACTATCACAAATGGACATACACTTGACAAGACATTATTTTACAATGCACATGTACCCATGTGAGAGAAATGGCTTGTGAAAGCCATACTAGACATCACTATGACTTAGAAAACCATGGAAGTCCAACTCCTCAACATCCTCGTGATGATAAACAGTAACATACTAATGCTAAGATCGGTAGTCCATGATGGTCTCCATATGCTCCAAGGCAATATCTTTCTAGAACCTGACTCTTTCCTCCATAGAATCCGGGTACACTGCTCGGGCTCATTTGTCTAACTCATCTGTAAGCATGCACATCATTGTATTCAATGCGGCTAGACCAGCAACATACTTGTGCATGATGTCTGTACTGATGGGCAAGTTTGGGCTGGTGGCAATGGCATCAACTTGTTGAAGTACAAGTCAAGATCTAGTCAAACCTGCACCTTTGTCTTCCCCTGGGGGAGAGTCACAATAGATGGGATTTCATGTGCATGCACCACAACATCCATACTCATGGACACACGTGCATGGGAAGCCTGTATGCTAGTGATGAGCTGTGGGAGCTCTTCATAGTTCTGGATCTGACTTCGGATATGTGCCTTCACCTCGACCGCATTGGCCTTCATCATCTTAGGCAAGTGAAGTGGGGCTCCCTTGTATCTCATCGTCCATTTTTGCGAGTGATCAATAGCAGCATGAAAGTTCGTCAAGATACGTGCTCTTCTAGCACATCACTGCTGCCATCCATTGAGATGGATGATTGCCTTATGCATGGTGCCAAACTTCGATTACAATGCTTAGATAACTACGTCAAGGGACAATACTTCATCTAGTATTGCCTTCTTCAGTTCAGCTCGGGTAGACGTTGTCACCAACTCTCCTCCTTGCTTGGACGTCTATAGTTCCTTAGCCATTCACTCATTCTCAGCTATCAGAAAGCAAACACTTGAGCTAGTGGCTCCAGCATATACTCTGGTTGCATCGACCAAGGATGTTTAATGTTTGCGCATGTCACTTTTTCCTCAACTTGCGAAGGAGATGTATGATCATTGGGATTTGACACTCTACGAGACTGCAAAACTCTATGTTGAGACTCGTTGAATGAGATGTTGTGCATCTCTCCTTCTCATTAATCTCAAAGGATCTCAATGCCTCCTTGGTCACTTGAGACTTGTCATCTTCTAGATGTGGTAAAGTGGGTAAGTTGACCTCTTGATGGTGACGCATAAGGTTGATGTCATGTTCCAATTCCTGTTGCTCCATATCCGTATCCAACTATTGAAGTTCTTGCTCTATCTCAAGAGCGAAGTCTTACTTCTGTGATGGTTCACCCTGTTTGCTTGATGCCCGCTATTCTGATGAGTTCACTATCTGTACGGGTGTTGTTTCATCTGTTTGCACATGTTGTGTCCCCTGATGTACCTGTTATTTCTATGCTTCCCTCTCCTATTTGTCTAGCTCTTGTTCCTTCCGGCATTGCTCCTTTAGCTCATGCAACTCCCTCTCCATTTCCTCCATTCTTCTCTTCTCCTTCTGCCTTTATGTGATTCACTTGTCATGCTATGTCCTCTTTTCCTCTATGGCCAAAGATGCTTTCTCTACCAGTGGATCAGCTTGGAACTTGTAGCTTTTATTTTCCTCCATGCCATTGATAATATTCCTCTTTCCCTTGTTGCACATTGGTATGATTACCTCTACTGCTACTTATACTAGTGCTCTCCAGGATGTTGCTTCATGTTGCTTCACTAATGAATCCATAGCAAAGCCGACCTATTCATTGGGTCTGGAGAAACTATAGCAATATCTGCATGGGTCCTCCTTGGCCCAATGAAATGCCTCATGGATCTAGTTGAACTGTACTCTCGTGCAATGATCTTTCACAATACAATGTGAGTCATACGGATTGTAACTTCAGAGGTAGAATAGATACTTCCTCATCTATTCTGATTTGACATCTGCTTGCTTGAAATTTCAGATCTCATATAACCCAATCCGCAATGGAAGAGCGGGCCAAGGTGCTTTCTTATTTCGGTGTAGTCTAGCTATCAATCCTGTCAAGATGTGATATGCTACTTCCTGCATGATGAGTATGTCCAAGGAAAACTTCAGTAGAACATGCAGAGGGTTCTCCATGCTGAACATTCATATGAAGGTGCCACACGGTGAGGCATACCAATCATCAATGTCTATTAGTGCCTCCATTGCTGCTCTCAACATGCAGGGTGGATCTTGTTTGAATATCATCTTGTAAATTGGGGTGAGAAAATGATCAGATAGCCATGTGATAACTCCTCTGAAGCTACATTCAGATAAGAGCTTATAATATGTGTTCACAATAATCTCCATTGGTGAGCATGCCCACTCCAAGCCCAGGAACTCTTGTCAGGCATAGATTGCATCTAAGATGTAGGGGGACATATAGATCTTTGCTTGCATACCTTGGGGTGACTAATGAGCCTTCCTTACCTGCTCCTTCAGCTGATGAGCCAACATGTTGGACCAGTTACATGGTTTTCCCTCTCTGGCCAGTTGGTCCAGCGCGATCACCCAACTCTGTGGGAAGGTTTCCGTGCTTTCTTGGTCATACAATTGACATGAAAATATTACCAAGCACTGATACTCCTTCCGCAGTATTTTCGTCTTGTAGATCTATGATCCAGGTGCATGTTGGTGTCCACCCACCTATCCCATTTGGAGCCCCACAACTATCTCTTTCAGTTTTTTTCAGTTTCCTAAATTGTAGCATAGGTTACTATTTTTAGTAGGTTTTCGGGTCCTGAAATTTCGAAGCCGTTTTGAGGCTCTAAATGACATTTTTTGGGAAATCTGGGGGCAACATGGGTCCATGGACTAATGTTTCCCTTCCCAAAGTCGTAGTTCTCAGATAGATATTTCTAATGAGCTATCGTACGCATCAAACGGAGATCGTATACCAAAGTTACGACCTCGGGAAATTGATGTACCAATTTACCCAAACGGGGCCCACAATTTGGTGTTTCATCTTCTAGGGTTAGGTTTTGGGATTTGAAAGGTGTTCCATTGTTTCTCAACAATAAATAGGCCTTTGAGCCTCATTGTAACACAGTTCAGAGGCATGTAGCTGCCACATCTCTTCTCATAGATAAGCTACCATCATCCTAGCTGGTTTATTTCCATTTCTAGTTGTAAGCATATTTCAGTATTTTCCATTAATGAAATGAAGTATTATTTTTATCGGGAAATATAGAGTGTTGTCATGCAGAAAGAGTTATTTTTGCGGACAAACCTAACCTCCCTAGGAGTCTAAGACTCTCTAGTGACAAACAAACCAAACAAGAGAAATCCTTCTCTAAACATACATCATTCTATGAGAATCAAGTGTTTTCCGATCTTACCTTAAGTCCAACGCTTGTTGTAGCAGTCCAGCCTTGCTGATCCAGATGAGCTCCTCCTTCACTTTAAGACCTGCATACACTAACAAAGCAAACGATTACATAACACCTGAATATTTCATAAAACAAAGCATATTCATCACATAGACCAAGGAGTACATGAAATAATTCATTAACAACAAATCATTGAGAAGAATGGACTTATTTGTATTAAGGAAACAAAAAAGGAACCATTACAACCTGAGCCTTGGTGTTGTGCAAGCTCCTCCCAGGGTCCAACAAGAGATTTCCTCTACTTTGACAAGCTCAACCACTCCCAATATGGCAACAAGAAAGGATAGTGATCTCTCCTCACAAGTCAACAATGGAAGTCCTAATTCCAGCAGCATTTACCCTTTGGAATGTTCAGCTTTCAACCTCCCCTCCTCTGGCCCAATGCCTATATTTATAGTACTCTAGAGGAAGTTATTCAGTTCCAACATCAATGGGATACTCCGTCTTTTGGATGGGGTAGCTCCTCTCTTGATGGGATAAGTTCCTCTATCATAGGGATGCATGAACCATCTGGAGGTGCTCAATACACGTCAAACACTCTTCTAGAAGGCTCTAGAAGAGACCACAAGTAACTTTTTAAAGATGAAACTCGTGCCTTTTGACCTTTACAGGGGTACATACCCATCCTTTGGCTTACAGAGCGTACAAGTACGCAGGTACAGTATGTTTGGAGTGCGTACACGCAGGAAAGGTAGAGAGAACCTGCGTACCCAGAGATAAACATGTTTTTAACTGACTTTCTCTCTTTTTTGAAGTTTGACATGAAGAGTAGAGGTATGAGGCTTGACAAGGAGGATAATATGACTATTGATGGAGCCATATTAACTGCAGATAGTCATGGTGACAAATTTCAGTGTAACAGTAGTGTAGCAATTTTCTTGGCTGACTAATGTTGAACTTGGGTCAGGGCCCATCCAGCCAACACAGGTCATCGTGGGAGATTGGGCATAAGTTTTTTTTGAATAATCCAATGTCGGTTTGACTTGTGGGGTTGGAAAGAACACTCAAGGGGATGCCATAGGATGAAAGTTCAGACCTTGGAGATCCAAAATTATAGAGATATAAGATCTTTAATATAGATATCCTAAAAATAAAGAAAAATACGTGTATGATTTAAAATTTGCATAAGTTTTGTTTGAAAAATTAGTTTGTAGTGATTCAAGGGGTATAGTGAAGCATAAATATCATTTTTTCATCTTAAGATGACTTGAAGCAAGAAAATGGAAACGCCTAGTAAGAAACTAGAAATCTCTACTATGACGGATGAAGAGAGAAAGAAATACAACATGATATATCAAAATTATGAGACCAAGTGCAACAAATTTCGCTCTCCTAAAGAGTAACCAAAAACGAAATGGAAGCTAATAATTTTGAAGAATGGTTTAAAAGAAAACATAGAAAATTTGAAGGATGGAATGGAAGCTAAGATGGGTTGAGGTCCGTTGGAGGCACGCTGATGCAGGAGCATCATGGTTCCGAAATTGTGTACATTTAGTAGAATCTAGGTGGTCTTGTGTTTTCAAAAGTGTGGTTTTCCTAAGTATATAATTAAGTAATTTGAGTGATTTAGGTGAGACATTTAGAATAGGAGTTAATTAAATACTGCGAGGATATTTGTGAATGTTCTCGAATGTAGGAGAACATGAGTGATGATGAGTAATTAGTATGGATTGAAATATTGTAAATCTTAGAAAGTAGTTCATGATTTATGGAGGATCCTTAGGATTAGTTGAAAGTTGAAATCCTCAAGGGATAAAGAAGATATTTTAGGAACTAATTTAGGACTTAGAGGATTCTTAGGATTTAGTTGAGAAGATTGAGCATCTGAACCAAAATTGGTTAACAGAATCCTTTTGGGTATAATTTGTAAGCCTTGAAAGCTTAAAAGAGGAGTTGGTGAGAGAGTTAGAGACAGAAAGGTTGGATTGTGAGCCTACGAGCATATAAATGAGAAAGGGCCATTGATATAGACCATGTAAAGGTAGATCAGGGCAAAGCTAGATTGTAAACATGTTTTTATTTTTATTTGTACATTTATTTAATGAATGAGGAAATTGAATTCATTGTGACTGTGTGTGTCATTCCTTTTATGTGCTGGGTGATCCGTAATTGGGAATTTATGGTTTCTGTTTGATAAGCCATGATGAATGAATTCAAGTTGAATTTCTGAAATTCTTTCTGAGTGACAAAAGACTTACCGTTTGGGTAGAATCCGTGTGATTCTAGTTGAATTTAATAGATGTATGTACAGGTCATGTAAAGAACGAATTACAAAATCTGGAAGAAGCAAAATAATACAGAGAGTATTATGTATTCCAGTGCAAAGTGGTGTTAAAGAAAGATAGGTATAGTTGCAAGGCAGAGTAAAGAAATCAGAGAAGTCTCCACAGACTGTTTCTAAGTGGAGAAAGGAGTTAGCAGAGTTGAACTTGGTATCAAGTCGATCTGGAGGGGAGAAGGAAATTTAGTGGAAGCGCCAAGTTTGGTGGAAAAGTGAAATAAGCCAAAGTGAAATGTGTAACTATGGGGGTTAGAAGTCTACGGGTGTCTTAATCGGGGTTGAAGCGCCATACTAAATCCTGGTTGTCGATCACATTTTCAACCGCTTACGTCACAGTCAACTGTGTGGGTTAAGTTGTTTTTAACCCGTGTGTTAGTTGAAGGGCCGCAGACCATTGGATCACTGCTAATGCTAACCATTAGATTAATATCACATCGCATCTTTCATGAGTGAATGAACCCTGGCTAGGAGAAATTGCAATATGCAATGTGTGATGATTAGGGGACCATCAACCATTAGATTGAATGGTATGATCAATAGCATAGAGTGAAGTGCTTGTGAAAAAAGGGAAAGTCAACGTGGGACCAGTTACTGTTCAATTGTTGTTCAATTTCTGAGCGGAACCGAGAAGTGTATGGACATGAGTTTATTTTATTTGGAGCCTGGTTTTGTGCATTCAGGTAGGACTGGAATTCGTTGGCGGATTATGTGTAGAAATGTTGTTTGGTGATTGGTTGGGTTTGTGTTAAAACCCACCAATGTAAATGCTTCCGATTTGTATAGGTGAGCCATAACCCACAAGTTTAGGTAAGGTGATTATAAAAGTCAGGGAAATTGCCTTTAAGCAGTTTTTCCCGCATCACAAGCCTATGAAAAATCCTATAACACTAAGATATACCTTTCCAATGAGGTATTATATGTGCCAAACGAAGATAATATGACCAAGTTTCAACCCCAAGAAGTTGGATGCCCAACTAACCCCAACGAGGCGCACAAAATCTTGATGTTACATTTCCTAGGGTTAGGGTTTTGGTTGTTTAGGGTTTTCTCTTGTTTTTTCATAATAGATAGGCCCTTGAGCCTCATTGTAACATAGTTTAGAGGCATGTAGCTACCACATCTCTTCTCAAAGATAAGCTACCATCACCCAAATTAGTTTATTTCCATTCTATTTGTAAGCATATTTCAGTATCCTATTATTAATGAAATGAAGTGTTATTTCTGATACATCTCTATATTTATGGTTATATCTATAATTTTTTACGTTCCTGTTTAATTTTGGATCAGTGGTATCATAGGGGTCAGCTCGTGCTCTATTTTTCTTTACATTTCCCCAAAAAGGTTAGGGTATAAGGATTTAGGGCTCGATCTAGTTGACCCTTTGCAAGAACAACCTCACAAACCCCGATGGGCTCCCCTGACGGAAGAAGAGAAAGACAAGGGGGTAGAAGATCCTTTCAAAATATTTCTTAAGGAAGCCCTTGAGAGATAGAGGAATGCGATGATGGATAACTTTTTCCCAGATCCTTCAATGACTACCCACAGGCGATGCACCTTCATCTGACAACCACTCTGGAGGCGCCACTCCTTTTAAGGTACAAGTTAACTTTGATATTCCCATATTTGAGGGCTAGACAGATGCAAACACCATAGATAAATGGTTGAATCTATTGAAATGATATTTTCAGTTCATGACTTTTCCAATTGGAAAAAAAATAATTTTTCACTTCTAAAAGCCGCCCCACATGTCAAGGACTAGTGGGAAACCTACTATGAAAAAAAGTACGAGAGTGAATCCTCATTGTTTTCAGCCGCACCCACTTGGGATTATTTCTGAGATGTTGTCATGGAGAAATATTACCCTGTTAGGAGCTATGAAGATAAATACATAAAGTGGACCATGCTACGACAGGGAAGGGACCAAGATGTGTTGGAGTTCACAAATGTTTTCCATACTCTCTTCACGAAGCTGGGTATCAAGGATTCTAAGTATAATTTGGTACTAAATGTTGGGTTGTGTTATATTCTTTCCACATAGTTAACAAGGGGTTTGAGGGGTACCCATAACCCCACTTTATGGGGTCCGAGGCAGCGCCCCGGAAAATTTTGGTTTTGGACCCTATCTTAGGTTGGGCAGACCCACCTATGGTTTTGTGCATGATTTTCGCACATGTTTTTTGGATGTGATGGTTTTCGGTCCATGGTTTTGGACACGATAGTTTTCGGTCCATGGTATTGGATGCTTCGGCATGTATAAATATGTATTGTAACATTGAAAGGAACATAATGAAAAATCACGCTGGTAGTTCCGTTTTGGGATCTAGTGGGGATTCTGTGTGTATACGTGTTTTATGTGTTATGCTATCGCATTTTTATTTTTCCTATGATTTAGAATTCGTATGCAGGTAATTTTTGTACAAGGTTAAAACCTACATTTGGTATCAGAGCTGTTTTGGCTTCAAGGGGACGCCTTTGTTGCTGAGGGGTTTCGCTCGGGCCTGTGGTAGACCCTATTCAATGGGAGATCTG
>APFE030370298.1:0-48958 GCA_000404065.3 Pinus taeda
TGAAAAGCTTAGATGCCCCAACCTCCGGTGCCATAACCAGTGTTCATCATTTTTGCTCAAATAACATTGTTGTTCTCCTTCTTCAAATATGTATAGATTATTTGGAGTTATTCTGCGTTTTAGTACTGTTCTTCCTGTATCAAGATCATGAAAACTACACCCATCTGATTGAAATATTACCTTGGTTCCATTATCGCACATCGGACTGACACTCAATAGATTATGCTTCAAGCCATCAACATACAAAACATTTCGAGCTTTGAACTTTTCTTTCAACTGAGCAATGCCTTTTCCTTTTATGGCTACAAGGGTATCATTTCCAAAAGAAACTTTCTTTCCCTTTTCTAAAGCAGTATATGATTCAAGTTTTTCTTTATCACCTGTCATATGCTTCGAACATCCACTGTTGATGTACCATTGATTTTCTTGTCCGTCCGCATATGAAGCTATCCCACATCTTTCTGGTTGTGTTTCCTTGATTCTCCATGTTTTGGCACTTGAGGTTTGTTCCTTTTGAGTTGTCTTCCAAAACCTGCTCCTGCATTCAGAATCTTTATGACCAAAATTATTACAAATAGAACATTCAATTTCACTTTCAAGGGCGGAAAAGTTGCTATAGGTCCTCTTTGTGATTGCAGGCATACTTCCTTGTTTTTGAGCTTCTCTAGTCATGATTGTCTTATAGGAAACACATTGAGCTGCTTTGTGACCAAAGTTGTGGCAAGAGAAACATTGGCCATTGAAGAAATTCCTGTGACTATCATCCAACCGATTATAGTTTCTACTGCCATCCATTCTTGAAGAACATTGGGAAGATTTTACCTGTGGCGGGTTGTAGCATCTGTTTGTCCTTAAGGTAGCATGCCCCCGATTTTCATGATAGTCTTTGTTTGTCCTTGAATAAAATTGTCCCTGACTTACCTGATGATTTCTATTAGGCCTTTGTTCACTCCTTGCTACATCAAGATAACTTTTAGAGGTGGAAGCTTGAGATGCTTCTCCATTATACCCCAGACCTGTCTTGATTAGAGGGGAACACTGCACACTGATAATCTCATCCAAGGTTTCAGATCCTTTAACAAATTTAAGATTAAGGGCCTTTGTTTTCTCAATTTCTTTTCTAAGGCCAACAATTTCACATTCTAACTTCTCAAGAGATTTTTCTTTCTCATCAAGTTGAGATTGTAGAGAGTCAATGATCACATTACTTTGATCTAAACATCTTTCGAGTCTAGTAATCTCATCATAAAAACGATCCACATCTATAGCATCCATGTAATCATCATCTTCAAATGCCATTAAAAGCTTATAGTGGTTACCTCGTTCATCTTCATCGCTATTTGATAGTCCATCACTATCTTCATGAGTGTAGTAGCTTTTCTTATTTGCATTCTGTTTCTTAGTTCCATCTAATAGGTTCCTTTCCCTTGTCAATCTTATCTTTGTGAGGACATTTGGCAGCATAGTGTCCTACTCTTCCACAAGCAAAGAATTTGAATGGTAACTTACCTCAGAAACTTCCAGTGCCCCGTTGAAGATTTTTGAAAAAATTTGATTCTTCTTCTTCTTCTGATATGTGTCCAGACTCATAGTAGTTTCCTTTGCTAGAAGCCTTGAAGGCAGCTTCTCTCCTTTCTGATGGTCCACCTTTCCTCATTTCATAAGCAGTTAGAATTCCATGCAGCTGTGACATTTTAAGGTCTTGAAGCTTTTCCTTTTCTTCTATAGCAGAAACTTTAGACTCAAACCTAGGGGACAAAGATCTTAGAACTTTTTCAACTACAACAGCCTCCTTTACTTCTTCACCCAAAATTTTCATACAATTTACAATCTCATCTACATGAAGAAAAAATAGTTAGCCAACACTTTCATCATTATACATTCTGAGATTTTCATACTGAATTCTGAGAGTTTGGAGTTTTTCCCTTTTTACCTGTTCATCTCCTTCATAGCTCAGAACAATCTTGTCCCATATTTCCTTAGCAGATTTATACTGCTTGACTTTGACAAATTCAGATTGTGATAGACATCCCAATAGAGTATTGTCCGCCTTTGCATTTGTTTCATATTCTTCTTCTTAGCCAGATCTGTGGGAGTTGATGCTGGAAAAGTATACCCTGTATCAATGATATCCCATACTTTAGTACCCAGAGATTGAAGATAGGCAGTGACTCTTACCTTCCAATATACGAAGTTTATCCCATCAAAAACCGGTGGCCTGATTGATGCTTCCATCTCGTAGTTGCTCATGATGAAAGATCTTCCTTCGAGCGATCAAGCTTCTTCAGAAGGACCTGCTCTGATACCAATTGTTGGAAATAATACTGAGAGGAGGAGTGAATCAGTATTATCAAGTCAAATACTTCTTTTCCAAAAACCAGATTGTATACGCTACTTCAGTTAATTCAACACGCGTATATACGCAACTATTCAGAAGTAAAACCGCGTATATAGAGAAAACCTTTTAATTTACTTAAACCTTCAGATGATGATTGTTAATCCGAGATGCGGCATCAAATAACAGTAACCAGAGACACTAAAATAGAGCAAAAATAAAATCACGCATAAGAACACCAGATATAAGGTGGAAACCCAATGTGGGTGAAAACCACCTGCTGCAATTCATCTCTATCTTTCTTTAATTAGAAACTTCTTTTGACAATTGTACTAGTGCAGTCCTTTACCAGTACGCAGAGAGCTACAACTCTCTCTCATTTTCCAGCTTCTCCTGGAAGGGAGCTACAACCCCCTTTAGCTCTTGTACTAGCCAAGATACTAGTACGTAGGTGCTAACCTATAGAAGGGCTACAACCTTCTTTCTTCCAGGGACCATTTCATCAATTTTCAGACTGGATCCATGAACATCAAACAATCATCAAGAATCAACCAATCTCCTTTTCACAAATTAGATTTGAATCAAGTAGATATTCTTCTTATAGCTGTACCCAAAACACAGTACCAGAAACCATACACCAGAAAACGAAACCCAAAACATAGCAGCAATAGTCAGAAGCAGCTAGATCACAACTTAGATTATATACGCTATTTCAATAGCCTGAAACTAGCGTGCATACGTTTCTGTGTATGGAACAACCTGCGTATACGCTCCTTTACTTCATTGAAACTACGTGTATATGCGTCTTCGCCTTACTGAACCTACGTACAGATCTTATGAAGGATAACTCACTCTTTCAACTATTCAATCACTAATTAACCCAGATTATCAGATAGATCAAGCAAGTGTCATATCTAGCAGATCAAAATCATACAAAGATACTATCATTCAAGCTTAAAGATTATGACCCATGAATAGAACTTATCCTCCTTTTGCGCTAATGTTCCTTCTTCATTTAGATCCAGATCTGTACCATTACCAATATACCAGCTCTAGCACTTTTCAGATGTTCAATTATAATGCAGATAATCATTTGCCACATGATCTCCTTCCTCTTTTATAGTCTTAGGCCTTCCTCAATACCATGGTCCAAAACCATAACATTTCAATACAATGAACCCAAAACTAGGGATCAACACATCTACCGAGATGCCTTGGTCTGAAACATAGGTTCAAATTTCAAGGACTAACTACCATGCACCAAAAATATGATCCCCAACATATACGCGCTTTTGTAATGTATAACCCACATGTATACGTGCCTTTGGCTAGATGAACCTGCGTATATGTCTTTTTCTTCTTTCTAAGTGCCTGAACTGAGATCTGTTACCAAAGAGAGTTGCCATCAAGGACAACACCTGTGCCATAGCTCCAAACCTGTGCCATAATGCCAACACTTAATCCTTAACCCATAGCTTGGAATATTTAAGCTACCCTTAAAAGTCATTACACTTAAACTTTTACATGCAGTTATTACATGACCACCTCTAAATGTTCAACTCTTATGAATTTTAGGGGTGGAGGATGTTTTGTTTTATTGAACAATGCAGGGGGATATAAGCATAGAAAGGATGAGAAGAAGTGAGAAGTTTGAGCATGGTTTAATGATATCTATAATCCTAGCATTAGAGATTGAGAATGGACCTTAATTCCTCAAGGCATAAGGGCTAGGGGACTTAGAGGGAAGGCTACGAGAGAAATTTATAGGGGAATCCCAAATAGTTGTTACAACAAGACTAGAGGCCCCACTATCAGAACCAATAAACCCTTAACCCATAAACACTAAATTCCCAATCTCTTTAATGCCAAAGCCATAATCTCTTAACCCCTACACTCATAACTCATAACCCATTAACCCCTTAATCCCTTAAACCCTGAGCCATTAACCTCTTAACCCATAACCCTTACTCGAGAATCCGTGAACCCCTTAAGCACTAAACCATTATCCTGATAAACCTTGACCCTTAACGCCTAACCCCTTAACCTATTGACACCTAAATGCCATAACCCATTGACACCCCTAAGCCCTTGGTGCTTAACCCTTAACCCTTGAAGCTCTTAACCACTAAGACATTAACCTCCAACCGCTATATCCCCTAAACCTCAGCCCCTAGTCGCTCAACAACCTAACCTGTAAACTCCCTAATTCCTAACACCTTACACTTTACCCATTACCCTTAACCCCTTACTCTCAAAACCCTTAACTCCTGGAACACCTAAGCCTTTCTCCTAAACCATGGGTGCTCCAACACTAATCTTCTTGGTCATATTTTTACCCTTTACCCATAACCCACGACTCTTAAACCCCTTAACTCCTAGAACCTGTAATCCTTCCTCCCAAAACATGGGTGCACCAACACTAATCTTCTTGGTTTTCAGCTCACATGCTACTACCTTTTCTGATGGTTCATGCCATCCCTCAACCACATTAAAGTTTTTTATTTAGACTTATCATTGAGCTCTTAAATTTAAATAAATCCCCATTTTCACTACTTTGGCATGCGTAAAGCCCCCTTTAGTTTGTTGTCTAGTGATTTGTTGAATTTATGGTGATCATATTGACAATTTTGGTGTGTGTAATTGCCATTGACAATGCCAAAGAAAACTATTACTAAGCCAAATTAATTTCTTTGTGAAACCATCATTTTTATAATCTCTACATGAAAGTGATGGAAAATGATTGAGCAGACATATCTATATAGCATGTGGAGCAACCTAAAATTAATTGTCTCAATTATTGCAATTGTCACATGGAACCTACAAGTATCATTGAGCCTCGAACCTATTTCATCATGTGGAACCTATTGGTGTGAATCCTTTCATATATCCATGGATTTGTGAATTCCTACATTGGAGGACAAGCGTTAAACACGCCTGTTCTAGACCATCATTAAATACCTACTTGAGGAGCCACCATCTAGTGTGGAGTGACCAGCGTGTGAACCACTTGAGTGTAGAAATCTAACATCACTGAAAGCAATATGTGAAGTGGCCAACAACATGGAGGAGTCTACAGTGAACTAAGATAAAAGAATAACATAAAGAGAAGATAATAAAACTATAAGAATATCACAAGTAGATGTCAATGTAAGAAAATATTTCTTGCCTTTAGATTTTCTAAAACCACATTTCATGGTTTGATGACTTCCACTTTCAAACACTTGCTTCGAAAACTTGTGTTAATATTTCTTGATGGTATACTAATCTACAACAAACCTTGGAAAGATCATCTTCAACCTATTTATAGGGTGCTCAAATTATTGGAGGAGAAACAACTGTATGAAAAACCCTCCAAATGTTTCTATGAAGTACAAGAAGTGGAATATTTGGGTCATATTGTATATCATGGGGGCATTAACGTAGACCCTAAAAATTAAAGTCATTAAGGAATGGAAAATCCCCATAAGCCTTAGCATATTCGAGGATTTATCGAGTTAGTAGGGTATTATCGCAAGTTTGTTAACAATTATAGGAAAATAACAATATCTCTCACAACATTATTAAAGAAAATGATTTTTTTATCACTCCAGAAGAAACTAAGGCCTTTGAACATCTTAGATAGGTAATGTACCACGCTCTGGTCTTAACTACACCAGACTTAAAAAAACCTTTATTGTGGAATGTCATGCCCAAAGAAATGAAATTAATGTTATTTTAATGTAAGAACATAGACCCATTGCTTTCAAAATTCATCTAATAAAGGGAAAGTATTTACACAAACTTATTTATGTGAAGGAAAAGTTGACAATACTGCATGACATAAAGAAAGTGTGCCCGTATCTAATTGGAAGACGCTTCAAGGTAAAATTGGATCATAATATTCTTAAATACTTCTTGGAACAATGTTTATATAGGAGAGTAGAAAAAATGGGTCACAAGGACATTGGGTTATGAATTTGATATCATCCACAAAAAGGGAAGAAAAATGTTATTGATAATGTACTATCATGAAAGGATGACGATGTATAGGAATTTTCCTATGTCATTTCTATTATATAACTTGATGGATAACTAAAGCAAGGTATGAATTAAAGAATTATGAGGAGGTGTGGAAACACATGCAAAAGCTGTAGAAAGATCAGAGTGCATCTTATCCATTTATCTAGAAAAATGATTCATTGTGGTACAAATATTGCTTATATATATGTAAAAACTCCCAACTCAAACAAAAGGTTATTTATAAATTACACTCCTCTCATACAGAATGGCATTTATGATTTTTTAAAACTTACCACAAGGTGAAGAAGTATTTATTTTAGATACCCTTAAATCTCGTATCCAGAGGTTTCTGTTAGAATTTTTGGTTTTCCAACAAAATAAAGTTGAGACAATTAAGAACCTGGATCTTTTACAACCATTAGCCACTCCAAGTTAGCATTGAGACGAGGTATTAATGGATTTTGTCAGATGTTTACCCAAGTTTGAAGGAAAGAGTGTCATCAAGGTCTTAATTGATAGATTTATCAAGTATGCATAATTTTGTGCATTATCTCATCCTTTTAAAATCAGTATAATAGCTACTACATTTGTCGAAATAGTTCAAATTCTACATGAAAACCAAAGATTGCAAGTGGCATGGATCCCATTTTCACCGAAAATTTTTGGACAATATTATTTTCTTGCATTGGTACTCAACTAGCTCATAGATCATCTTATCAACATTAATATGATGGGAATATTGAGACAATGAGCAAATGTTTGGAAGGATATATTCATTGGTTTGTATGTGATAAATAAATACAATGGGAAAACGGGTTACCTCTAGTAAAATGGTGGTATAGCACTTCGTTCCATACCACATAAAAAATGAACCCATTTATGGCACTTTATGGGTAACATCCACTATCCATTACATCATTTTTAAGAGACAACTCTAAGGTTCAAGTAGTGGAAGATCACAATGAGAATCAACAACAAGTTCTCCAACTCTTAAAGGATAACCTAACACTGGTGTAGAATCGAATGAAAGAATAGGAAAATCACCATTGCAATGCAATTACTTTTGATTTGGATGATGGGGTATTTTTACGGATAGTATTCCCTAAAGCAAGATAAGAAGTATAATAAATTATCACCCAAGTTATATGGTCATTACAAGGTGTTCCAAAATATTGGTATCATGACATACAAAGTGGAGCTACTTGCATCTTCATAAGTATGCACAACATTTCATGTTTCATAATTAAAGAAGGCTATAGGTGACAATATAACAATTCAAATAGTATTACTAGAACTTCACAAGAAAGCAAAAATCATATTGGAGCCTGAAGAAATCACAAAAACAAGAATTTGAAATTTATAAAATATATCAATTTTAGAGTATCTCATTAAGTGGAAGAACATAATTGTTTGCAATTCAACATGGGGGGATGATTATTTTATACATAAGCAACTAGAGCTATTCAAGCATTGATGAAAACACATTTTGAAGTAAAGGGGCATATCAGGTCCCTATAATTATAGTGTATCCCGCATACTATTGTTCTAGTGCCCCAAAGAAGTCTATTATTGTTATTTTTGTTCCCTTACATTATTATTGTCATGTAGGACCTAATTATATTTTGAACCTTAAGACTCCTATATATACCAAGGAGGTCTTGTCATTTGAATCATCCAAGAATTGTTCATTTACGGGATCTAAAGGGAGGTTCCCCTCTAAAAGTGGCTTATTATCTAGTCATTGATATGTCTCTACTTATGTTTTTGTGCTATTTTTGATCTACATAATTGAGGCATCGAACAATAAATGATGCAAGCATCGGCATACTATAGGCGACAACCTTATTAGGGTACAAACCTCTGATTTCTATAAGAAATAACTGGATTAAGGAACTAAACTCTTAATGATGTAGGAAGAAGCTTGATTGAGGTACCAACCTCAGTGCAGGTACTCACATCCTTTTTCAATCTGTTGTGGCCCACTTTTCACAATATTTTTGACTATATCCACAAGCATCACAAATAATGTAATTCTTCTGAAACATATTATATCCCTACTGTCACAACATTGTTCATTAAGTTACCTTCAACTTCTCATGAAGTTATTGCTAGTGTTGTCATACCCTATTCATCAATCAACCTATTCATCACAGCAACCTGTTCAACAATCTAGTACAATAACACCTTTTCCAGATACCATTTTGCTCATATATAAGAAAACTTGCTCATAAACCCTAAAAATGTTCATAATCCCCAAAACAAAAATTATAGCTTTGTAACATCATGATTGAATGTTCAGATTCTTCCTAACCCATAGAAAGATCACAATTGAGTTTTGATAATTTCCCCTCTCCAAAATCTAATTTGGTTTGAAAGCAACCCCAAAAGCCATATAGAACCATAAAATCAATTAAGTGCTCAACAAAATGACCCTTTCAGTGAATGTTCTAGAAAATGAACTTTTCCTGACAGCCTTTCTAAAAAATTCTCCTTTCTTGTCTATGTAACTCTTTGACAAAATGTATTTTGTGTAAAAAAAAATAATAATAAAATACTTTATGTTTATTAAATTCAAACATATAACCTCCACCAACTCAAGAATTGTCAAAACCATTTTGGCCTTTGTGCAGCCAATGGAGAGCGCAATTGTTGTCAAAGCAATAGATAGCATTATCAGTGCATTTGGGTGATCAATCAAAATAGAGAGAAAATCCTTGCACCTTTTAACAATCAATAGAGGTAATGACCCATGCCTTGGGGAAAAGAACACAACGTATTGATATCATAAACCAACAAAACATACTGTATGGCTTATTCCTATGAGAAACCAACACATTAGAGCCTATTGTTTTCTCGTTTGGGGGAACAAAAGAATAGAGAGAGTAAACTTATACCTTACATTGACCAACAAACAAGGCTCACAACCTATATCACATCCTACGTTGATCCATCATGCAAATAGACAATGATTCCTCGGGCCAAAAGCACAATAGAAAAAAGTCACTTCTTGATGTCTCTCATCGGATAGGTCCTTCAAAGATAAAAAAAACACCACATTTAATTTGATACCCTCCTATACATAAGTGTGAGAGAATATTATACTACTTGATGCTAACACAAATTTGAGTTGTAATATGCAATACACGTTGAGGAATCTCCATGTGCTCTCGCTATGCGACCTAGTCCTACAGTCCATGGAAAATATGATGTTGATGCCATCATGATGTCACCCTTTGTAGGTTGTGTGCCCTAAATAGGTCATGTTTCACTCAAGAACAAGCTATTCGACTAACCAAACTATCCAATCACAATGCCATGTGGTATTTTTCCCTCATAGCAGTGGTCAACTTCAAACTAACACATCTTCTTATCTTGGAGGATTTTGACCAAGTGTCATATCCTATTAGAAAGGTCATGGACATGACTCTCAAACAATTCCATCCATAGCCCCTTTTAAGCACCATAAATACTACAAAAACTCAATATACTTCCAGTCACATTAACCCCCATTGAGCATGATGTTGTCAAGATATCAAGATTATCTAGGAGAAGACAATCAAACCATGTCATATATAGATTCATTTGACTTCTAGTTTGACATCAATGGCAACACTATGTCCAACACAAATAGGATAATCATTTATAGTCCTTGTAACCATAAATAAGAGAGCTTCCATAAATAATAACATCATCATAAGCAACATGAGAGCAATAACCAAGGACAAATGTACATTATTGTTCGTTTTCATGCCAAATGGCATCACACTATTTAATTTTATGCTTTTGGAAACCTCTAATATAGGGAATAAATCTTTAATGGATTGATTAATGGAAAAATTTATTGCTAGTAAATATTTTAGATAATCAGAGTTATGAAACATAACTTATGGTCTATTTGAAGTCCAGTTAAACAATTTCTTGTATGCACATAATAAATCATGGACATGCATGGATTCTCTATAAATACATAATAAATAAAGGGACAAGTAGAGGAGGATCACACTTTTTGGATTTGAAGTGATTAATAGACTAGAATTTCAAGTAGCATCAAACCTAATTATAATATTAACCATGAAGAGAGTCTACATTCATAGAACACATGTAGAAAACATATAGAAAAGCTCAAAAGTGGTGTAAGGAATTTATGGTTACAAATAATTATGTTAAATATTAGGCTATATGGTAGCCTTGATAAATGTAGCTATGAATTGAATTCAAATTAGTTGTAACATCGACCATTGTCAGATCCTTCGTTCGTGGAGCAGACGGTAGAGAACTTTGTCGGTTGAATGCATGCACACAGCGAGGAATAGTAATGTGTGACCGGATTTGGATGTTTGACTTGGGATGTTTGACTTAATGCTTTCATGAGACAATTTGATTCATCTCGAGTATCAAACTGACTCCCATAGATGGAAAGTCAAAGTTGGAATATGCATGGTTAGAAATATGTTATTCGAGTTATTTATTTTAGAAAATAGTAACATATATGAATATAATTAATTTGGTAGGGTGAGTATAATTTTACCAGCATAGATTTATTTTAAATATAGATTTAGGACTAGTGCAAATTTTTTTAGAGTGTAAAATACAATTTGTTATTTTTACTTGTTGAAATTTTTTTGAATATAAATTATCTATATATATATATTATATATATAACTAATATTATATATAGAGAGAGAGAGAGAGGAGAGGAGAGAGGATAAATAAACATTTAACTATAAAACTTAATTTTTTTCATGTATAGTTAATTGTTTATTTATCTATTTATATATATATATTATAAATATAAAATTCTTTTACTTTTTTTCATGTTCAGAGATGAGGTTATTTTGAATTATGGTTTTTAGTGTTTCATTTTAGTTATTGATAATTAAATGATGGATGATATGCTCATAATATTATTTTTAGTAGTAGTTAGAATAGAATGTTAAGATTTATTTTAAAGATAGTCATTCTCTTTTTGCTTTTCAATCTAATTTTAAAATTGCTTTAACACTAATTATAATTATAATTATGCATGTAGAGAGAGTGGGATACGGTTTTTTCGACATGTTTTATTTATAAGCTATAGTATTGGTCCATGATATTCTAACATCTCTTATTTATAATACTAATAATAAAAAATAAAAATTACAAATTAGTTAATTTTATAATTTTTTATGATTTTTTAAATCTTGATAATTTGAAATGTATGACGAGTCTCTATCATGAATTGATGTCAATAAATATTAATCAACCATTTGATTTATATGATTGAACTATTTAATACTAATAGTTGTGTTTAAAATCATTAATCATATCAATAAATTAGATATATAGATACAATGAAAAAATTGAAAAGTGTAAATTATTTAGTAAACTTCATTTTATAAAAACATAAATTTGAAAATGCATTTCTTCTATAAGCAATGACATTCTTAGCCTCATTCAATTTTATTTATTTCATGAAACTTTTTGATAAAAAATACCTCTAAGGGGGGTTAAGATATAGCCTTGGTTGTTTCTAAGTTAATACTAAAGCCATTCCCATGTTTATAAATAATGGATGGATCGACACAATGAACAAAAAACTGTGGACAATCCGGATCACACCACTGCAAAAAACTTCCACAGAAGCCTTAAATCAAACAATGGATGGAATGTTTTGTGCAAATTAAACCAATATAGAGTTTTTTCAAATTTTTTCTTTCCTCACTTATTATTTTATATACTTTTATTGATTTGGCAAAATGAACTGGTAAAGACAACACATGATAAATCTTAAAAATCTTTAAAATAACATCATGTGATATCGATTATGAAATTAGTTTAGTATGAATTGCTTCAATAGAAAAGACAATAACCATATAATTATTAGTTTTTTAAAGAGTATATTAAATATGTAAATATTATGAGTAAGTAAGTAAAATAAAAAGGTTTGATAAAGGGTTAAGATTTATTTTAAAGATTTGTTTGAGCGAGGGAGTTATGGTTTTCTTGGCAGGCTTGGTCCATGGTATTCTATCATAACGTATTTATATATACTATTGGTCCATGGTATTCTGTCATAACTTATTTACATATACTATTTGTCAATGGTCTTCTAACATACATTGTCTAGAGACAAAAGTCTTTATCGTAACATAGGAGTGAATCTATATGTTTAAAAATATTGTTACATGCCCTTTTAAATGTGTATAAGATTCACTGATATGTTAATTCTTCTTACAAATAATAATAGTAATAATAGTAATAATAATAACAATTTTACAAATTAGTTAATTATGCCGTAAGGCATCTCCCTTTGAAATCAACTCTCCCAACTACGACCGTGTAATCATATGCACCATTCGATCAAATGTCAGATGATTGGAAATTTTAAGGCCCTTGGATTAATAATTAAGACAAAAAACCCTAATAGTTAGGTTAAAACGGGTATTCTCCAGTGTTTTTACTACATTCTCTTCATGGTTCTTTGGTCTTGGTGACCAAGAAAAACAACGAGGAGTGTTGTGATTTCAATAGGGCTTTCAACTTCTGTTTGAGGATGCAGGGTAAGGAAAGTCAAATCCTTCATCCTGTAACATTGTTTCTTTATGCGTGATGCTTTGCCACTTCTGCAACGCTTAACATGTACTCAAGGGGCAATTTGGGTGTTTTTCATTACATTCATTTTGCTCTGGTAGGTTGTAAAGTTCTTCAAAGGTTTAGCGATCCTTTCATTAGATTTGAGTTAATCTATGATCTTGGTATCTCATGATGCTTGTTATGGATTTTATCTAGTTTTTTAATGGCAGAGATCATTGTAATTTTGACACCCATCGAAGTATTTTTTCCCTTTGTTTTTTGTTGGTAATGATAGGATTTGAGGGAGAATTTTATATGTGTAATGTTCATCATATTCTCTACTGTTTGAATTCTTTTTGGCTAGGAAGTTGGTCTTCAACCTTCAACGAGTTCCTCTGCATCTACCTCCCTGTAGCCCATTTCTCCAAGCACAAAGCGCTTTCTCATCGAAGATCCCCTCATAGTTGGACAAGAGGATACCTTTACAATATTAGAGAGATTTGTGGTGGAAGCAGAGGAAAAGTGTAGCTCTTTTTTTCGCATTAGCAGTGCACAATATCTAGCTTTAACATTTTTTCTTATTATCAAGTGAGCATTGAGGTCACCAATACGGAGTCAGATATTGACAACCATCTCAAGTCAATTTCCATGATTCAGTTGGGGCTTATTCACGAGGTTCTTCTTGGGCTATCCACACTCAGGGAAAGTGTTCAACCCTCAGCCAGTTCCTCTGCAGCTACCTCCATGTACCCCATTTCTCCAAGCACAAAGGTATTTTTCATCGAAGAGCCCCTCATAGCTAGAGAAGAGGATGCCTTTGCAGTATTAGAGATATTTGTGGTGGAAGAAGAGGAAGAGGGTAGCTCTCCTTTTCGTGTTGGGGTGGTTGGCAAGGGTGGAGCAGGAAAAACAACACTCCTCAAGACAGTCTTCAACAGTCTAAAGGTGAGAAATATCTTCAGAGATGACTTATTGCTTTGGCTCATTATTTCCAATAATCCATATTTTACAAATCTTAGAAATGAACTATGTATGCAAATAGCCACACTTACAAAGATATAATTAGATAGAAATGAGGGTGATGAATATGCAAAGATGTGGTTGAGTCAGAGATTGTAGAGGTTTGCTTTATTTTTGGTTGACATTTGGACAGATGGTTCCTAGTTGATGGAGGAATTGTGTTTGCTGCTACTAACCCACCACTCTAACTCCAGACTTGTTGTAAGTTCAAGAAATCACAGATTCCTGTCAGAAATTGGAGTTACAAAGACATCTGTAATAAGAATGGGGGATTTGTTAGAAGAGGATAGTTGGCAGCTATTTGTTATTCATCATTTCTATTTATGTTCCTATTGTTACATACTATTGCTTAAGGCTTTTCTTATATCACTATCCCCTCCTAAAAGGGATCAACGTGTTTTTAATGAAATCCTATAATGGCTGATATTGGTTTCATCCCTGGATTTATAAGTGTCGGGATCGAAATTGTGGTTGATAAAATTCTTCCCCACATCAACATTGTGGTTCACTGCAGAGAAGAGTTGTCAACTCTCCAAGATGTTGTAAGAGAGATTGACCCTATCATCACCCACATCCAGCAATATTGCTTGCAGATAAACAAAAAGAGAGGTATTTCCACTTAAATTATTTTCTCACTGATATACAACCAATCAATAGGATGCTCATTGCTATCATTGTTACAATCACACATAAGTCAATGTCATGCAACCAGTCTTACTCTTACAGCATCAACAAATCATCAAGGATTTGTCACACAAGGTTTATGTCTTGTGTCAAGGTCTTTAGCTATTAGTGCTATTGGTGAAGCTTCAGACCTAGGATCACAACTTGAAGAGAAGATACTGGTAGAGCCTCCTAATCTAAAGATAAATATAATAGATACGCAAAGAGAAGCTCGATATTCTTAAGTAATGGTGCTTCTAAGTTTGCTACTGAGGCATGACAACACAAAATTGTACATCGCTTCCTTTCTATTTTCTGAGGGGCAATGTACACTCTGAGTAGCCACTTGTGATATTAAAATAGTGAGCTCTGAGGTTAATATAATACTCAAACTTATTGAGAAACAAGAGCCAGAGATATTCAATAGACAAAGATGGAGATGGGAGTTTCAATGGACAATCTGCTTCAAACAATTTCAGCTCACGGAATCAGGAATCGATTTCAATTATTATGCCTCTATATAATTCAATCTCTGATGAAGGATTCATGGTAGAAGGACCTTGAAAAAAACCTCATTCCTCATATTTTAGCAAAGATGATTAGATTTCATAAATGACAAATCAAACACCTGTAACCATCAGTGTTGTTAGATTTATCACCAGCAAAATCTAACACTGAAAATTCAAATTCACCAAAGAGTATTTCAGAGGAAAATCATTGTGATAATTGAGTAATATGGAGAAAAAATACAGATCCATGCTACCAGCATTTTTCCAGGGAAAATAATCTTGCAAATTGAAGCCCAAAGACACCCTTGATGAAGAAACCAAAAATACAAGAAACCCTTGTCTTCTCGTCATATCTACCAAAAGATTCATATAATCGTAAGTAATTTCAATACTCTTCCACAAGAATCCTCAGCAAACATATCAATCTTCCACAGTCCAAAGCTGAGAAATCTCTTCAGAGATGACTTTTTTTTTTGGCTCATTGTTTCCAATAATCGATATTTTACAATCTTAGAAATGAACTTTGTGTGCAAATAGCCATGCTTACAAAGATAGAATTAGATAGAAATGAAGGTGATGAATATGCAAAGATGTGGTTGAGTCAGAGATTGCAGACTCAGAGGTTTACTTTATTTCTGGATGAAGTTTGGAGAGATGGTTCCCAGTTGATGGAAGAATTTGGTTTGTTGCTGCTAACCCACCACTCCAACTCCAGTCTTGTTGTAAGTTCAAGAAATTGCAAAGTCCTATCAGAAATTGGAGCTACGAAGAAATCTATAATAAGAATGGGGGATTTGGTAGAAGAGGAAAGTTGGCAGCTATTTTTTATTCATCCTTCAGCCAGTTGTTTGTTCTTGATTGGCATAACTAATTACAAGTTATTTTCTCACTGATATACAACCAATCAATAGGATGCTCATTCCTATCATTGTTACAGTCACGCATAAGTCAATGTCATGCAATTAGTCTTACTCTTACAGCATTAGCAAATCGTCAAGGATCTGTCACACAAGGTTTCTATCCTATGTCAATGTCTTTACCTATTAGTGTTGTTGGTGAAGCTTCAGACCTAGGATCACAACTTGAAGAGAAGAAACTAGTAGAGCCTTCTAATATAAAGATAAATATCATAGATACCCAAAGAAAATGTCAATCTTCTCTAGTAATGGTGCTTCTAAGTTTGCTACTGAGGCATGACAACACAAAATTGTACATTACTTCCTTTCTATTTTATGAGGGGCAATGTACATTCCGAGTAGCCACTTGTGATATTAAAACAATGATCCTTGAGGTCAATATAATGCTTAGACTTACTGAGAAACAAGAGCTAGAGATATTCAATAGAAAAGGATGGAGATGGTTGTTTCAATGGACAATCTGCTTCAAACAATCTTAGCTCAGAGAATAAGGAATCGATTTCAATTAGTATGCCTCTATATAATTCATTCTCTTATGAAGGATTCGTCGTAGAAGGACCTTGAAAAAACCTCGTTCCTCAGATTTTGGCAAAGATGATTAGATTTCAGAAATGACAAATCAAACACCTGTAACCATCAGTGTTGTTAGATTTATCACCAACAAAATCTAACACTGAAAATTCAAATTCACCAAAGATTATTTCAGAGGAAAATCATTGTGATAATTGGGTAATATGGAGAACGACTACAGATCCATGCTACCAACTTTTTTCTAGGGAAAATAATCTTGCAAATTGAAACCCAATGAAACGCTTTATGAAGAAACCAAAAATACTAGAAACCCTTGTCTTCTCATCAGATCTAGCAAAAGATTCATATAGTCGTAAGTAATTTCAATACTCTTCCACAAGAACCCTCAGCAAACATATCAATCTTCAACAGTCCAAAGGTGAGAAATCTCTTCAGAGATGACTTATTTCTTTGGTTCACTATTTCCAATAATCCAACTTTTACCATCTTAGAAATGAACTGTGTATGCAAATAACCATGCTTACAAAGATAGAATTAGATAGAAATGAGGGTGATGAATATGCAAAGATGTGGTTGAGTTAGAGATTGCAGACTCAGAGTTTTACTTTTTTTCTTGATGAAGTTTAGAGAGATGGTTCCTAGTTGATGGAAGAATTTGGTTTGTTGTTGCTAACCTACCACTCCAACTCCAGACTTGTTGTAAGTTCAAGAAATCGCAAAGTCCTGTCAGAAACTGGAGTTGCGGAGACATCTATAATAAGAATGGGGGATTTTGTAGAAGAATAAAACTGGCAGCTATTTTTTATTCATCCTTTTTTATTTCCATGATTTAGTTGGGGCTTACTCACGAGGTTCTTCTTCAATTGCCCACACTCAGTGAAAGTATTCAACCTTTAGCCAATTCTTTGTTCTTGATTGGCATATCTGATTACAAGTTATTTTCTCATTGATATACAACTAATGAATAGGATTCTCATTGCTGTCATTGTTAAAATCATCCATAAGTCAATGTCATGCAATCAGTGTTACACTTACAACATCAACAAATCGTCAAGGATCTACCACACAAGGTTTTTGTCCTGTGTCAAGGTCTTCAGCTATTAGTGCTATTGGTGAAGCTTTAGACCTAGGATCACAACCTGAAGAGAAGAAACTGGTAGAGCCTCCTAATCTAAAGATAAATATCACAGATACCCAAAGAGAAGCTTGTTCTTCTCAAGTAATGGTGCTTCTAAGTTTGCTACTGAGGCATGACAACACAAAATTGTACATTGCTTCCTTCCTATTTTCTGAAGGGGAATGTACACTCTAAGTAGCCGCTTCTGATATTAAAACAGTGAGCTCTGAGGTCAATATAATGCTCAAACTTATTAAGAAGCAAGAGCTAGAGATATTCAATAGACAAATATGGAGATGGGAGTTTCAATGGATAATCTACTTCAAACAATTTCAGCTCATGGAATCAGGAATCGATTTCAATTATTATGCCTCTATATAATTCATTCTCTGATGAAGGATTGGTGGTAGAAGTACCTTGAAAAAAACATCGTTACTCATATTTTGGCAAAGATGATTAGATTTCAGAAATGACAAATCAAACACCTGTGACCATCAGTGTTGTTAGATTTATCACCAACAAAATCTAACACTAAAAATTCAAATTCACCAAAGAGTATTTCAGAGGAAAACCATCATGATAATTGAGTAATATGGAGAACAGCTACAGATTCGTACTACCAGCATTTTTCTAGGGAAAATAATCTTGCAAATTGAAACGGAAAAAAACCCTTTATGAAGAAACCAAAAATACTAGAAACCCTTGTCTTCTCGTCAGATCTACCAAAAGAATCATATAACCGTAACTAATTTCAATACTCTTCCACAAGAACCCTCAACAAACATATCAGTCTTCAACATTCCAATGGTGAGAACTCTCTTCAGAGACGACTTATTGCTTTGGCTCACTGTTTCCAATAATCCATATTTTACCATCTTAGAAGTGAACTGTGTATGAAAATAGCCACACTTACAGAGATAGAATTAGATAGAAATGAGGGTGATGAATATGCAAAGATGTGGTTGAGTCAGAGATTGCAGACTCAGAGGTTTGCTTTATTTCTGGATGAAGTTTGGAGAGATGGCTCCTATTTGATGGAAGAATTTGGTTTGTTGCTGCTAACCCACCACTCCAACTCCAGACTTGTTGTAAGTTGAAGAAATCACAAAGTCCTGTCAGAAATTAGACTTACGGAGACATCTATAATAAGAATGTGGGGTTTGGTAGAAGAGGAAAACATGTAGCTTTTTTTTATTCATCCCCTTTCATTTCCATGATTCAGTTGGGGCTTACTCACGAGTTTCTTCTTCAGTTGTCCACACTCAACGAAAGTGTTCAACCTTCAGCCAATTCTTTGTTCCTGATTGGCATATCTGGTTACAAGTTATTTTCTCACTAATATACAACCAATCAATAGGATGCTCATTGCTATCATTGTTACAGTCACGCATAAGTCAATGTCATGCAATCAATCTTACTCTTACATCATCAATAAATCGTCAAGGATCTGCCACACAAATTTTTTGTCCTGTGTCAAGGTCTTTAGCTATTAGTGCTATTGGTGAAGCTTCAGACCTAGGATCGCAACTTAAAGAGACGAAACTAGTAGAGCCTCCTAATCTAAAGAAAAATATCATAGATACCCAAAGAAAGCCTCGGTCTTCTCAAGTAATGGTGCTTGTAAGTTTGCTACTGAGGCATGACAACACAAAATTGTACATTGCTTCCTTTCTATTTTCTGAGGGGCAATGTACACTTTCAATAGCCACTTGTGATATTAAAATAGTGAGCTCTATGGTCAATATAATGCTAGACTTATTGATAAACAAGAGCTGGAGATATTCAATAGACAAAGATGGAGATGGGAGTTTCAATGGACAATCTGCTTCAAACAATTTCAGCTCACGGAATCAGGAATTGATTTCAATTATTATGCCTCTATATAATTCAATCTCTGATGAAGGATTCGTGGTAGAAGAACCTTGAAAAAAACCTCGTTCCTCAGATTTTGGCAAACATGATTAGATTTTAGAAATGACAAATCAAACACTCGTAATCATCAGTGTTGTTAGATTTATCACCAGCAAAATCTAACACTGAAAATTCAAATTCACCAAAGAGTATTTCAGAGGAAAATCATTGTGATAATTGAGTAATATGGAGAAAAATTAGAGATCCATGCTACCAGCATTTTTCCAAGGAAAATAATCTTGCAAATTGAAGCCCAACGAGACCCTTTATGAAGAAACCAAAAATACTAGAAACCCTTGTCTTCTCGTCGGATCTACCAAAAGATTCATATAACCATAAGTAATTTAGATACTTTTCGACAAGAACCCTAAAAAAACATATCAGAGCATGTGTCATTGATGAGGGCCGAAGATTTCAAAAAGGGGTTTTGGACAGCGGTTAGCACATGTGTCCTAGGAAATCTACAGATGTAATTAACTTGAGAAGTTTGATCCGCAGACATAACTCATATGAGAAGTTCGATCCACCTACAAAAGAAGAGAGACAGTGAAACACAACATGAAATAGCCTTATAAATTGTAAACCCAACAAGCCATTGAAACCCTAGTCAAGAATAAAACAAAAACTTTTCCAAACAATCGTCAATTTTCCAGAAATCCCTTAACCGCATGGAAGAATCGTGCATTTGATATGCATTTTCATCCTCACACACACTGTTTTTTTGTATTTTCATTAATAAAACATGATATAATTATGGGTTTGGATTTAGAAATTGTAAAGTTCGTTCATAGACTCGAGATTTAAAGCATGTTCTTAAGGACAATGTTCATAATTGGAATGAACACAGGAGCATTCATAAGGGGATCAATATCCGTTCTGAGGATTTTATTTTGGTATTTCAAGCTAATATATTACCAAAGTTAGACCATGTAGAAGATAGCCCAGTAATTTCACTAAATCTAGTTTGGTACTGTACTTTCCAACATTTTACAAGTAACCTGTGCTAGGTGCATAATAGAGTCACTTTCCTTAAAGATAAAGGATGTTGGAACATGTAAAAGATGGGAAGTCATTCTACTCCATTCTATTTTAGTATTTCATATTATTTTTAGCAATTTATAGATAAGTTGTGTTTGGTGCATCACATAGTTAATGGTCAATTAATTCTACTTCATTCTATTTCGGTATTTCGTATTGTTTTTAGCCATTCTACAAATAAGTTTAGCTAGGAGCATAAGAGTGTCATGAAGTTAATATATCACCTTCATCCCACCGGTCTAACAAACCCTCCATTTTTTCTTTGTATTCGTCTTCCTAAAATCTCATGTTCCAAAACAATTACAGAACAACTTGATTCCAAGGACTGGGCATGGCCTTTCCATAACCTCTATCCTGCTCTGATTTTGCAAGTATTTCTACGGAAATATCTTCTAAATCCATATGATTTAAACAATTTTATAATCATTTTCCCCCTTTTTAATGCAGGAAGAGCCAATATGGTGTTTACACCACCCAAATTAAAGCAACACCCAAGCTATTTTAAGAAGTTGAAACACAATGTGCAAGGAGTGAATCTTCTGAAGGGGATTCTGATAGGCCAAATATGGCATGCCCGCTAGGATGATGAACTTAAAAAAAAACGTGCCTTAAGGGTTCCATGACAAAGCACTTGCTAATGCTAATGGCATGTATAAGTTCTTTCAACTTGACCAATGAATAAGTTATTACCAACTATTCTAGCACCACTTTTCACTTCAAAGTGTACATAACAAAACAAGTATATATTAGTAACTGAAGCAAGGTTGTTTTTGAAAACTACCACCCAGCCTATTAGATGAAGAATTCTTTGTGGTTTTCATTAATTCTATTTTGCATATCATATTGTTTTTTTTTTTTTTTTTTTTTTTTTTTTTTTTTTTGTTCTATCAACTTGATGTTGAAAACCTGTGAGTTATAAGCCAATTGGATTGTGTGGGGTTATAGTCCCAATTAAGTCTTCAAGTTGAAATCTCATGGAAAAGGTTGAGAATGAGATCCCATTGCGAGGATAAAATGTTTCTAAAGGGTAACCCTAACGATATCATGTTGTTTAGCAGATCAATCCTAGTGAGTTGTCCCAAGGGGCAAATTGGACAGGATATTTCCGTTTGGCAGATTAATCCTGGTGAGCATTGACCAAGTAAGAATCCTGTTGACAGCGTCACACTGTTCTACTGGTCGACATAAAAATCAACTTAATGATAAGCAGGGAATTTAAAAAATCACTATATCAATAACAATATGTTTACCTATGAAGTCTTTGTATGATTAACTTATTAGCATTTCCAAGTATGATATTTCTTCTTCTCCCAACGCTGACAAGGCTTGTCAAAAATAAAGAGTTCAGGTTACCAAGATGAAAAATAAGAGTCAACCTTGATAAATATCCTTGGACTCCTGAGCTGAATAAACTCCAATGGCAATACCTATCTTGCGTCTTCATTATTAAGGCCCGAACTTATGTGCAATATAAATTCTCTTACTTGAGTAAGGAGGAGAATAAAAGAATTCCACATAAGAGATTAATTATTTTAATTAACTAAATAATAATAAAAATTAAATTAAATCACCTTTATCTTACTAGATTATTTACAATGATTTTAAAACATACTTTTAGTCTTACAACTATTAATTTTTTATGAATATATGTCACTTAGAAATAAACAAATTCAAATTAAAACTCATTTATTATTATTTTAATGCATACTTTCAGTGTTAAGCAACCATTAATATTTTATGAATAAATTTGACTTCAGAAATAAATAAATTCAAATTATGAGTAGAATGCATTTGGGATAAGTTATGAGATGCAGAAGATTCATTGTATAATCCCAACCATGGGTATGAGACAAGAGAGATTAATTATTTTTATTAATTAAATAATAAAACAAATTAAAATTATGATTTAGTTCTAATAATCATGTTCATCTTATTGGAGAGAGACTAATTATTTTTATTAATTAAATAATAAAAGAAATTAAAATTATGATTTATTTCTAATAATCATCTTAATCTTATTAGATTGTTTATTATGATTTTAAAGCATACTTTCAGTCTTACACAACCATTAATTAATTTTTATGAATAAAAGTGACTTTAGAAATAAATAAATTCAAATTTGAAACTAAATTACTATGATTTTAAAGTAAATTCAAATTAACTCACTTGTACAATTTATAGTGTTCCTCCTACCTCTCCTCTCCTTTCCTTTGGCTATAGCTTTCCCATTGAGCAACTTGGTAGCTTCATAGCCATGAATAACAATTTATATGCAATATTAAATTAATAATTAATAAAAAAATAGTGTGAGGCACCCTAAATCAATTTCATTTCTGATACATCTCTACATTTCATTTAGATTTGCCCATTCCAATGTTGTGATTGTTCCTCAATTTATGCCTTATGGCGTTTCCTTTACAACATTCGGTGCAAATGCTAGTTTTAATGGCTTTTAAAATAGGTACAATTTGAAATATACTATGCTACATCTCTATCATGGATTGATGTCTACAAACATTTATTAACTATTTGATTTAGATAGTTACACTATGCAATACAAATAATTCCATTTAAAAATTTTAAGTATATTAATAAAATAGATATATAAATACATCTAAAAAAATGAAGAGTATAAATTAGCTAGTAAATTTACCTTTATAAAAATATAATACTAAAAATGCATTTCCTTCTCTAATCAACAACATTCTTTGATTCTTTCAATTTTTATTTATTTCATGAATCTTTTTTTATTTTATAGAAAATACCTTTCGAGGACAGTTATGAGATAGTCTTGGTTGCTTCTAAGTTAACACGAAAGTCATTGCCATGTTTATAAATAATGGAGGAATGTTTAGTGGAATTTAAACCAAAACATTTTGCAAAATTGTTATTTCCTCTTATAATTTTATGTATTTGTATTCACATACATTAATGAATTGGGCAAAGACAATACATGATCAATAGTAAAAATAGCATCATGTGATACCTAATATGAAAATAGTTTAGTATTGTTTGATTTATTAGAAGATAATAACAATATAATAACTAGGTGTTTAAAGAATATGTTAATTATGTAAATATTATTAGTAAATAATAAAATAAGAGGTTTGGTAACTTGTTGTATGTAAATCATGTGTGGAAAAAAAAACACTTTATATTATGAAAAAAAATGGTGGTGATGTATTTTGAGGAAGTTGTTTTTTGGCCTAATTTGAAATTTGGATAAAATATGAAAAGTCTAATTTTCTCACATATTATGCATATAATAGCATGGAAAAAGCTTGGGGAAGGTGTAGAATTAGTGATTGAGGTTTTTCAGAGGATAGTTCCTATGTGAAGGAAAATAAACTAATTCTGCTAAATACAAATAATAGATACTTTCTTTTATGCAAGTACCTAGAGATGGTGTGATGGTGTGAGGAAGAAGCATGAAGAATTAAAAAAGAAAAGTGGAAATCAAGAACGTGAAGAAGTTATACTAAAGTCTTTAACAACATAAAAGAGGGCTACGATAAATACTAGTAATGAGAAAGTATTCATGTTGCTAAAAGTTACAGTTAGAAGGATATGCAAGGAAGGAAGGAACTTATAAAAATAGATCTTAAGATAAGTTTTGTTTTATTTTTCTTTTAGAGAAAAACATCTAAATCTTCTTTAATTATTTTTACAATAGTTTTATAATAAGACTATGGTTTATTATGATTTGTTTCATAGTCTATATGTAAACCTATTTTTCTTATGATATTCTAACAATATTTAAATATCTATTTTTGGAAACAAGTTAGTAATACTGTAAGAAGAAAACCATTTGAAATAATGTCTAGTGCTAAAGGTATAGAGAAATGAGTAACAAGTTTCATTCCTTTGAACCTTTCTAGTAATTAAAATTCAAGAAATGAAGCTATATATAAAACTAAATACGAGAATTAATCTTAATCATCTTTTTATAACTATATATATTATATAATGAAATTATATGACATTTCTATTTATAAAAAAAAATTTAAATACAAATAATGGAATTGTAATAATAATGAAAACAAAACAAATCCTATACCATAGTTGGGTTGTTTATGGTATAATATTGTAGAAGAAATTTAGATTTATTTAAATTTTATCAATAATTTTATTGTAATTTAAAATTGAAATTAGTATATGTTTCTAAATATTGAAATCAATTTAACAATTTATATTTCTGTTTATAATATTTCCAAATGTATTATGTATAAAGGAATTTGAAATTAATATTGAAATTTAAGATTAAGAAAAGAATCTTATTATTAGGTAATGGATTAACAGTTATGAGGTTTTGAACTATATAATCTTAATAAAATGAATTAATAATTTATAATAAGTAAAGATTAACTAAGTATAACATGCATTTTCAAGAAATTTACAATTTTATATTTACATTACTTTTTAAACACTTTAATAATCAAGTTTTACAATGGTTTTATGCTATTAACAAAAAAATCAATTAACTATTGAATTTACTAATATCATTATATTATAAAATATTTAATTTATTATTATCACAATGATATAGTGAAATGTTGTGTTTTCAATGATATATTGAATATCTATTTTGATTACCTCTCCATCTGGCTGAGTTTTAGTATTCGCCATCCTATATCTATTTGAAATTCGAATCTACTAAGAAATGAGAGGGATCAAGTCTAAAGTTAAGATAGATCTAAGATTACATTCTTGCATTCCATAATGGATTTCCTCAAACCTTCAAACGTTATTCTTCATAAAATTAGCATAGACAACAACAAAAAAATTTGTAAACAAAGGTAATTTTATAGTTTAATTTAGATATATAATCATATAGCGAAAATTATATTTATTGATTTATTTTTTTTTATTATGGAGAGAGTTGGAACTCTTCATTTTTTTCTAATTTTATTTTAGTTTTGACCAAATCAAAATATTTATGTTAACATTGCAACATCACTGTCATAATGGTTAGGAACAGATCTCTTAGTACAATAGTTCTATGCATTTTATAATTTGATATCGAACATTCATATAATATCAAAGTTTGACATCATAACATTATAAATATTCCATAACACAATAACATGACAACCATTATGATTTTTCACATGATAATCACACACAATTGGGCTCCCACAAGGTGAGGAACTTAGTTTAGTGTCCCTTTTTTGTAGCAATTCATGGATCTACTCCTTGATTTCCTCATTTTTCAAAAAAGAGTGGCAGTATACTCTAGCCAATTGGGTAGTGGTGTTTTAGGAGTTAGATCGATCAATTGCATGACTTAATTGTGAAAAAGTACCCCCATGGGTTAGGAGAAGATGTGCCTATACTCCTCCACAACCTTATCAACTTCCTTCTATTGTGTGAAGAAGCCCTTTCTAGGGGCCATGGATGTAGCCATCATCTAACCCTTACATTCGGAGGGAATAAAAAAAACAAATTTCCGAGTTTTGGAGATGACCTTACTCCAATGCTTAGCAGAAATCAAAGCAATGGTGGTATATGGGGCTACCTCTGGTACCCGATATAGTTTTCTCCCCAAAATAATAATAATAGTGAAAGGTCTTCATACATAGCATGATTCTTCCACAAGTATGGTTTGCCTAATAAAATATCACAAACTCCGAGAGGAGCACCATCACACAATACCTCGTCCCTAGAGGGCTTGATGTTGTACATAATGTGGCAGTATTCGCTATTACGTAGATCTTGTCCTTCATGGAGCTACCCAATGGTGTATGGTTATATGTGTGGTGTGGTCGGGAGGCCCAACTGCTTAATGACATGTAATGATATGAGGTTCTTTTGGCTCCCACCATTGACAATGAACTGCAGTGGAGAGCCTGTGACTGAATCTGTGAGTGGAAGAGACACTCTCCTCCTATGCATCCTCTAGCTTAATTTTTGAACCTCAGTGGTAGCAAAAGTGGCACTAGGTCTTTCATTAATAATATGCCTCCCTTTTTCATTCCCCTTATCGGATTTTGGCTCTTAGTTGGAACATGCATCTGACTTTGAAGCTTTCACTCGGCCGCTATTGACTTATTGGTGCTACAATCATTTATGTTGTGGGTGGGGCTCTCGTGGAACTCACACCACTTTCCATTGTCCTTCTTTGTCATCTTGGTGATATTATTTGCTTGTGCCTTTAACGGGTTATCTTTGATTTCTCCACCTCACCTTTGTCCTTTAGTCTCTAATTTGCAGGTTTCTTTTCCCTACTTCAGATTCGTAGATCCAAAGTCTCACTTATTCTATTCAAATTTCCACTTGATTGTTACAAAATATCGGTATGTTGCACCAAGCAAGGAGATGTCCAAGAACTCCATTTATACCTTCATGTATTTATGTAGACAACCACAATACATGAGTATCAAATGTTACTTGAAATCCTTGATTTCAAACTTTATATCTAGGGTATCAAAAATAATCATGAACTCTAACACCTGCTGGTCCCTTTCATGTCGTAGTGTGGTCCACTTTATGTACTTATATTCATAGCTCTTGACATGTTACTATTTCTCATTGAAAACATCTGGAAAATAATTTGAAGAGGATTTGGTTGAAAATAGTGAGGTATTCTCCTTTTTGCTTTGCTCATTGTAAGTTTCCCACTAATCCTTTACATGGGGGGGAACTTGGAGGAGTGAAAAAGTAATCATTTCCCTATCGGAAAAATTATGGATGAAAAAGTATCCTTTTAACAAATTGGTGGATGAATATGCTTTGCCTACTAATACCTGCCAAAGGATCTGGGAAAAATTGTCGATCATCTCATTCTTTCATTGCTTAAGGAACTCTTTGAGAAATTTTTTTAGAGGATTTGTTACTCCGTGATATTTATTTCTTTCTTCCATGGGAGGTCATCAGGGTCGGCAAGGCTACTCTTGCAAGGGTTCAACAAGTTCAAGTCGCAACAGCTTACACCCTAACCTAATTGGCAACATGCACACAAAGGTAGAGAGATCATGCCTCTATGATACAACTGATACGTATTTATGAAGGAATGAAATGAAATACAAATTTAAACAAAAAGAATAGATACAATGAAAAAAAAATTCATTTGATAAATAGAAACTACTAAAAACTATTTACATGTAGAAAATAAACAAACTCTCTTGTGTGATGGTATCTTATCTCTGAGAAGAGATGTGGTGGTTACATGCCTTCTAAACTATGTTACGGTTACTCTTTGAAACCTTTTTATTATGAAGAAATAGTGAGAAACCCTAAACATCTAGAAACCTACCCTAGGAGATGAAGCGCCAAAGGTTAGTAGGCCCAAATGGGGTTAGTTGGAAGCTTAACTTCCTAGTGTCATAAATTTGGTATATAATTCTTCTCTGGCTTAAAAAATAGCCTATTAGAAAGTTATATCCAAGGAAAACATTTTTTAACCACTTTGTGGATGGCATTTCCCCCCTTTTTCTTGTTTCCCCAAAAGGTGTTGTTTAGGGCCTCAAAACAACTTTAGAACTTTAGGACTCAAAACGCTACTAAAAATATAAAGTATGCTGGAAAATATGAAACTAAAAGGAAATCAGTTTGGCAATCCAATTGGAATAGGTAGGTGACCACCAATATCCAACTAGGCTAGTCCTTCCCCTTAGGAAGTAATGGTCCCCATTGCATTGATTGTGTCAATGAGATGGGGAAACTTCTACTGAAATTAGTCCCCAGTGAGTAACTTTTCTTAGTGTAGTATCTTCTTGGATTTAACAACCAAATAAAGTTGGATACTCTATTGGTGAGTGTGGTTGAGCTATTTTTCCATGATTTGATCAAATGTCACCTATTCAAAACAATCTAGATTGAGGTCGGTTGGTTTCAACTACATAGTAATGTCTCATGTATCCAAAAATGGTCAAAAGTATGGTTGAGGATGATCAACATTGAATATAGGGTGCAGGCCAAGGAATGGAGTGATACTTAGCTAAAAATAATTATCACCCATGGCCTTGGTGATTGTGTAACACCCTTATTGAAGTGGTTTAATCTTCTAGTGGGATTTGAAAAGGCCTTCCTTCTATAGATACAAGCACAACTTGTGGCCCACTTGAAACCTATGTGGCACCTGATGTTGATCTCGAAATTGTTTCTACATGGCATTGGATTTATCCAAGATATCATGAACATGTTGGTGGATGTGATGGAACCATTCAATAAACCTAGTGGCTTTATCATATTCAGATTTAATCTGTATGTATTTTTCTTATTTAGTCAGAAGAGGCATTTTAACATCAATGGGGCACAATTCTTGAAATATTGGCCCACTTGAAAGGGGCTATGTCCAATCAATCTATGGAGATATTTATTATAGCTATGATGTAAATAGTGAAGACACTCATCCCATGTTCATGGATTCTAGGAGTTTTACATATGTAGTATGCGCACTATCATAATGTTGGTAACATCTATTTTCCCACTAGTCTAATGATTAAATGTAGTTGACTTGGTGAGAATCATGTCTAACTATGACTAGAGGCTCAGCCTAAATTTGCTCATGAGCCTGCTATCTCGATTTGATATAATGTTTTTTGGAATCTAAAATTGTACCCACACTCATTCGAAGAAGTTCTTGGAAATGTATTCTGTTGTGATACTCTTCTTGCAAGAAATCATTATAGCCATCTTAGAAAATTTATTAATGGCCACAAATCTATAGTTGCTACCATGCTTGGTAGAAGGAAGGCCACACATATAGCCCACGGAGATGGATTTCCAATGATGGATAGTAGTAGGTGGAGGAGTGGCAAAACCTTCCTTCTTAATGGTTGGCTTGGTGATTGCATATGTAGTGCATGATATGATATATTTTCCAACACCCTATTAGAGTTTTGGAAAAAAAAAAATCTTATGTAGTACTTCCATTATTTTCTCCAAACAAAAATTTTATTGTGACATGACTTTATTGCACCTGACAAATCATATTTCCATGCACATTTAAAGGAAGACAAAGGTGTCCTAGGTAGAACAATAATCCATCATATAAGTGGAATTCTAGTACCTTCTCAGAATCTATCAACATATACTATGTAGTGGCCAATTATGAATCGTTTATGTATAGTTGTGACCATATAGAAGTCTTCTACCCATAATAATTGAGAACAATGGTCAGTGCAATAATAAGTGGCCAACTGAGATAATATATATAGTTATTGGTGCTTCCCTTCTTATATTTAATGTTCAAATGTAATTGTTGTAGATATGTGGACCATTTCTAATGCCGATCATTCTACCAAAGGTCATGCTACCTGTTCCTTATAGTTTTATACCTCTTCTAGAAAATTGTATCTTCTATCAACTCTACATGAGGATCTCATGCCAAACGCTCCATAGAAGGTAGGAATTTTTCCTCTTCCTAATCTAGAATGTAAGGCTCATTGAGTTTCATATTTCCTACGTTCACAACTAAGTAAATTTGCATATACCAAGGTAAACTTACTAGACATGCATTATCACTAAACTTTCTGAGTATGTCAAAGGTACCATATCTCATATCCTTGATTTTCTTACCAAACCCCTACAACCTCTCCTTGTTCAACTACATCCATACTATGCCTGCATCCTTCAGTGATTTCTTTATTCTATGTTGACCATGCCTGACCTTATATTTATCTAGAAACATCTACATTGTCTCTTGTAAATATAAATGGATTTGATTGATCTTATCTATAATTTTCTCATTCCTTAAGGTGTCTCTTGTAATATCTTCCTTCACTCCTCATTTATGGTCCTATGAAATATCCAAATGGGAAGGTGGAAAATATCCAAAATAGGTTTTAAATTAGAACTTTCATGTAGAAGTGTGGACTACTCTATTGTAAGAATGTTGTATATATACTGGATTTTCATCCCAGCTCTTCAGACGCTTCTAGTTGTATCACCTCTAAAGTTTCAACAAAGTCCTATGAACTAGTTTTTTCTACCCATCTATCTATGGATGGAATGTTACATATCCCTTCAAATTCATGTCCATATAGTCCCACATAGTACTTGAGAATGCACCAAGAACTTTTCTATCCTTGTTTGAAATGACACTCCTCGATATCCCAAAGTGCATGCAAAGTTATCCAAAGAATAATTTCATTACTTCTGACGCACTAATGGTCTTTCTACAGGGAATCAAAACAGATATCTTGTTGAACCTGTCAAATACCATGAACATGTAGTCATGTCCCTTCCTATTTCTTGGTAAACCTCCGATAAATTCCATGGAAATACTTTCTCGAGGGAGAGTGGGTATAGGTAAGGGATGATATAGATCATGTTTCCTACTTCTAGGCTTGTTAACACAACAAAGCATGCATCCTCTTATGAAATTTTTTTACCTCACCTTGCATCCTTCCCTGCACCAATGTGCCCTGCAACCTTGGATATGTGAGCCTCTCTAATCAACTGAAATTTCTCATCGTTAGGAGCACACATATTATCTAGACTAAAGAGTAACACATCCTATATATGGTAGTCAACATTGTTTTCACCATCTTGCACATGAATTTGACTCTATAAATATTGATACACCTCCTAGAAGTCCCCACATTATGAATATACCTCTATGTATGCATCATGGGTAAATGGCTCCTTGTGCATAAGAGTCCCTAAAGCCGTGATGTTTGATGTCTATGGCCTTGAATCATGTAAGCTAACATGTTTATCTTGTTCCTCTTATACTTTATCACCAAATGAAACTCCTATAGAAACTCCATCCATTTGTAATTTGTGGTCGATTATCGCTTTCTTTGAGCCTGCAACTACTCTAATGGCTAGTGATATGTGTTGATTACCATCCCCTTACCCATGAAATTGTGATGGGGAGATTTCACTCAAATAATTTACAAGAAATATTATCTTTGAATTCATGGGAAAGTGGTATAATTATCATGATAAATGGAAGAAGAAGTGGAATATGAGAAAGAATAGCTTAAATTGGTCTTTTTTTGTAATAGCCCCTCCTGGGTCTACCAAATATAACCATGCCAATTGGGTTAAACATGAGGAGAGATGCTACTACAATCATATTCAACATCCTATGTCACCTTAAGGAGGTGGAATCGAGGGAACATCACATACAATCATCCAACATCATCAATAGAACCCTCAAGAGACAAGTCTGACACTCAAATAGCCTACCCTTGGGTGTCATTGCTATTATACAACTCCTATGCCATAATCTCTATCATTTTATGGGCAAGGGAATGACCAACAACCAAAAGATGCTCTCACAAGCCTGCCTACTAGCGACTGTGGACCGGAATTGCCAGTTCTGTGCCAACAACCCCCATATTTAAGCCACTTTTGTAGCCCAGAATACTGACCTCTACCCAGAACTTGTTGTGACTTCTAGAATTCAATATAAACATGATAGCAATGTTGAGAAATCAAAAATCACCATGAGGACTAGGCCTAAGCATCCCCAACTAGAAGTGACATTCTATCAAACACTTGGCATCAGTGCAACCTACAGGTATAGGATACAAGACAAAACATAAATGATTGAAAAAACTTATGAAACATAGCCAAAAGGATCACCTACTTCTCAATTGAACTACTACATCATGAACTAGTTCTTGCATCCATCCATTGAACAGTTACAAGTAAATATATGAAATAACCATGACATAAATAAGTCATTCAACCATGCTTATAACCAACATATAACCATATAAATATCAGAGATATGACAATAATTAAATCCACATATAAATCAGCACAAAAGTAAGAGAACTTAGCTTTTATTAATCATAGGAAAATTTGACCAAGTTCGGGACATCCATGTGCCACCCAACCATAGAGATGGCTGAAAGAAATGTCTCTTTCAACTAGTCACCCTTGTGCCATATTCCAAGCATGAATGTGGGATCTCATATAACAACCAATCTAAGAACCACTAAGGAAATATAGAGGTTAAACCACCTCCACCCTCATCAAGCTTCAATCACACCAAAGCTAGTGCTCCGATTGCAACCGAACTAAATTTGGAATTCTATTTGGAATCCGTCACTACCCTTGAGGAATTTACCATTTTGTTGTTTCTCAGGCTTTATCGCAATCCCAACCCAGATCACTAGGCCCTAAAATGATACATCTCCCTCAAGCTTTACCGTGTATCCTGCCAAACCGATCAAGGGATTCCTAGGCCTTTGGGAATGAACCTTGAGACCACCTCCCCCCTAGATTATGAAATCCATCCGGACCTTCCAAATCTCAAAAACTGAAATAACATCCCAACATACCATGGAATTAGGGAAAATGCTATGTTAGGCTGAAATCCACTATCATAAATTGGCAAAACCATGCCATCGATAGTAAGAGAACCATACACCTACATGCAAAGCCATGCATGTCCAAAATAGCTAGGAAATGACACATACAAAAGGTTACTTGCAAGTATTCCTATTGAAGCTACTAGAGTCATGCTTTCCTTTCCTTGATTCTTGATTTCTTTTCCTTTCCTTTCCTTGCTACAAACTAGAGTGCTCCATGAAAACTCTAAGTGACCAAGAGAGTGAGAGAACAATGAGAGAGCTCCCAACTTGAATTAACAAAACATTGAGCTGAAAAGAGCCATGAACTAGTTTTAATAAGCCTTTTTATGAATTAGGCCTGTGTTTTCTTCATTCTCCATTAATTTCCTTGAATTTCCTCCTCACATACAACCTTTCACCTTTCACCTTACTTTTCTCCTAAATTCATTTATTTCCATAAATAAATTTTCCATAAATTCCTTTTTGACATTTATTGCCTTCACCTTAGACTTTTTCAATTTCCTTAGCCAAAACAGGCATCCAGTGATGCCCAGTGGGATATATTTTCCCAACATTTAGCTTGGAATACATGTTCGTTATCGTGGCCTTATTTTTCCTTTATTATCTTTTATTACATGAACTTTTCACCAGGGTTGTTATAGAACCCTCCCCCTTGGGGAACACCATCTTCGGTGTTAAACCACACAAAGACTTTAACAAAACTGCTGAAAAGAAAACATACTAGCTATGAAACTTGATAACTTATCTCGTTGTCGTATTTACAATGAAGAACTTGCTCAAAAGAAAAACATGATGACAACATGACAAGATAATAATCATACCACTTATTGGAGCTTTATAACTTACCTCATGGTGGTATTTACATCCATATACATATACATATAAAAATATCAAAACTTCAACAAAACATATGCCGAACATAAACCAACATCAAACCAAAACTACTTTTCCTCAATTGGCGAGTGTAAGGTCCCACCTTACTAACCATGAATAGTATAGAGAAGCAAAGGTCACATTGAATACTATTACTCAATTTTTATTTTTATTTTATTTTTGTTTTACTCGTAATATGACTAACTTAGCTATCATGTAATCATGTTCCTTCAACTATTTCAATGTAGGAATATAACATAAGAAGTCAGGGATAACTTTCCCTAAAGACCAATTCCAAAACAGATTCCTTGTCAAGTTTGAAAGATCATAACATGTGCTCTTTTCATACTTATACATGAGCTCTAAGTAAGAGTGGAAATAAATTATATCATAATTCCATGTCTGAAAATTAAGCTAGATCAACCTATTTGGTTTCCTAGATTATGCTAAATAAGCTTCATTTATTGAATCTTGGTATCATAACCACAAAAGTATTATACTTCTTTTAGAAAAATAACATATAAGTGTTCGAGTATTAACCTACCTATAGCAAGGTAACTGAGGGTAGAATATGTCTCTCTCCATCAATAAATCTAATGAGTATGATATGTTTATGAAATAGAATCACAAAATATACTGACCCAACAACATTTCCAAATTCATCAATTAAAATTCTCAATCCCAATTATTAAGGCAATGTTGCAATCATGAGAATTATATAATGAATGTTGAAACAAAAGCAACTACTGTTACTAGTTTAGAAGCATGTTATTCTTCAAAAAGTGTCATGTAAAACAATGCAGCTACATAAATTTGGCACAAGTAACTATTTTATACAGTCATTGAAGCACAAGAATGCACCCGTGAACGCATGCATCTCAGACAAAACTTATTATGCTCACTTGCACAAAACCCTACAGAAAGTCACTATAAAATTGTTTCCAACAACCCCCTTTTTTTATGAAAGATTCAGATAATAAAAGTAACAACAATCCTATTCTCTATTCACACTTCAACAAATTATTAAATTAATTTTCAAGTTCATACCAAAAACTTATAGACATAAGAAGCTACATCCATCAAATAGTCTATTCATAAATTTCTAATACATAAAAACTACAGTAAGTAGGTCTTTTACTCTAACAATTTATATGCACAAAAACTACGGCCATTCATGTCTTTTGACAAACACTTTGCATGAAGGTAAGTACGACTTTACCCTAACAATTTATATGCACAAAAAATACAACCATTCATGTCTTTTGACAAACATCTTACAAACATGCAACCTACAACCATTGAGGCATTTTGACAAACATTTTGCAAGCATGAAATCTACAACCATTGAAGCATTTTTCCAAACACTTGGCAGCAATGAATTTGAGACTCTTCTTCAACCTATTCAACTCAGAAAATTTAGAAATTGAAACTTCAAATGTTGGCATCTTAAAATAAGAACTAAACAATCACAATTTTTCCTCAAAATCTCGAAAACATACGCATATAATTGACAACAACAATCTATAAAATTGCCTAGACTTTTGATATGGGTTCTACAAAGTATGTTTCTGGAATCAAATGGGGGGTTAAATGGTCAAAAGGCATGGATACCCCTTGATGTTGAGCAGAAAAGTAATAAAACTTTCTAGAGATGTGATTTATTAGAACAACAACAACAACAAAAACATTCCTACTATCTCATTTATCACTTTGCCAAACACTTAGTGTGCAAACTTCATCTACAACTGTACATGAAGAAAAAAAAATCAAATTTATGATAATATGGTACTATATTCAACTCATGAAAACTTGCAATGGACAAAAATTCATTATTAAAAGAACTCAAAACTTTTGCAACACATTATTGTTTTAATCCCATGTATGTACATTCTTAACTACAATTGCCATTCATTATTGGTTAGATCATAAATAAATCTATAAATATCTCATAAATATTCACAAATAGAAATTGCTAATCAATTTTAAAGTTATACAACACTTTTAATTTAATAATAAACTAAAATTTCAAGAATGCTTATGAACATACCTGATAGTGTATTTATAAAATTCCAAAAATATGGGAATATGCTCCAACTCCAATGAGATTATGCTCCTGGTCCAATATCCTTACCAACTCATTGTGAACCATCCGATTTTCCTCCCAACCATATCTAGAGAGAACTTCTCCCACTGGAACCCCCAAGTTGTAAGAGCTCACAAACAATACCAAAATATAGTGGTAGAGAGATATCCAAGGCAAGTTGAGGAAGATAAGCTTCACTTCCTCCCAACACCACTCATTTTCAGCTCCACCATATAGAGCTACGTAGTAATTTAGATTATGAATTTAAAAAGAATTTCGAAAGCAATTGGCTACTCTCCAAATCTCTCACTCTCATAATATTTTTCAAATCTCTCAAACTCATTGTATCACAATGCACCTCCCTCCCCCTATGTGAGAATACAAGAGACATATATATAGGAGGGGCAACAAATTCTTGTCATAAAGGAGGATTAATATGCATGCATTGTATTCCATTTGGAGTAGTGTAACTCATGCCATTAAAGAGTGGTATGCATGGCTTAGTTAAGGATAGTGTAACTTATGCATTAAAGAGAGCATAAGATGAATCCTTTAATGAGTTGAAGAGGAATATGGCATTCTTCGATGAGTTCATCAAATAGAGTGTAATGTATTATTAAAAGAGAGAGATTTACATAGAGCCATGAGTGTCATCAAGGAGAGAGGTGTGAAGTGATTGAGGAGATAAAGGTGACTTGTAATTCTCTTTTAATAATAATATGATAGTCTCATAAAAGATAATAATAATATTAATAATATTAGTAATATTGAGGATTAATTTGAGATTTAATGATTAGGATTGATTAATGATAAGTTAAGAGATTTTCCTTCAACTATACTTGATTGGAAATTTATGTAAGGTGATTTACTATTTTTTGAAAGTCATGCTTGAGATGCTAGAAATGACTTTCTATTTTTAGAATGTCACTCTAGTATTGTTAGAAAAGAGGTTTTGTTAAGGAAATTCATCCATGAGTTTCCCATGAGTGGTATTTTCTTCCAGAGAATATAGATTTGATACCCCTATTGCATGCATCTTTGTGCCTTAGTAGATTAAGGATTTTGCGCCCTTATCTACTCTAAAGATCCAAGATTCCATGCCTTGATCTTCTTAAATATTCAGGACTTCATGCCCTAAACATTTTATTTTAGATACAAGACTCTACTTATTTATGTTTCATGGAAATAGGACTCTGTGCCCTAATTTCCATGGCTTTTCATCTACTCTACTTTGAAACTTGACGATTCACCTTAAGATATTAATTGTGAGATCATACCTATCTGATGGTTCATAGGTAAAGCCTTGTTCCAAAACCTACACACATCAAAATCTCATAGATCAAAGGAATCAATGAATTTCATAATTAACCTCCACGTTTTACCGAAGATTGTGCATGACTTCCACAACCATTTTGGTTCTAGAGAAATGACTTCTCAACCATTTAAAATTTGAACTTCCTTGTTTGAAAATAACCGCTTTCCATATCACATCTTGCTCAATAAAATATTAAGCATATAAAATCATAAAAATCATGTATCATGACATCCACAGAGATTTATAATTTGAGCATCCTTGTTTGCAAATAACTATGTACCCGCCACATCTTTGTCATTACAAGATTAAACATATATAATCATATAAACCATGTATCATCCATAAATCATAATTAACCCTATGTTCCACATAACCATGATCGTTCATGGATCTATGTGTCTCATTCCTGAATTAACATCCATGTCATACACATATTTCCAAACTAAGATACCAAAAGAGAAAACATCGATAATATGTTCTTAACCAAAATAAATTCTTCTACACACAACCATAGATATTATCCTAAGCACACAACAACTAGGTGACCCAAACCAGGTCTATAGCATATAAGCATGAACATAAGTTTCTCATGCATAATGTTATATCAATCATAACAAGATATGAATATGGAAAACTTCTAATAATGAAAGGAATAGGTCTCCAACTACTTCTTTGTATGGAATTACATCATATGAAACATGGTTTTGTTTCAAACCTCAGGTTAAACATCTCATAGCTTTTGGTTAAGTATGTTATCTCTTAGTTCCTAAAGAAAAGTGAACTAAGCTTGATTCACAAACTTTGAAGTGTACATTGATTTGGTATTTTCATGAAAAGAAGGGATAGCATCTTTTATTCAATGAAAATTTCATTGTCAACATAGATGTTATATTTGATGAAACAGAAAGCAAGGATGCCACAAAGATCAAAAGTATTCTACATAAATTGGAAATTAAGGGCTATAAAAAGAAAAGAAGAATGTGAAATCAAACAAGTACACAACATTGTTATGATATTGAATGGTTTTCTTTAGAAAATGATTCATCCACCTTACCTGATTCATATACACCATCTAGATCTTTTGGAAGTTCATTTGAAACTTCTAGCAGCAGTTCATGCAATAGATACTCTCCAACCGCTAAACCTTTAGATGATCAAAAATAATATTTTTATATGAATCCACTTTATAATCATGGTGATTATTTAGATCCACAAACAAGTCAACATCAAATACCTAAATGTGTCATTCAAAATTTTGAAAAGATTGTAGGTTAGATGAAAAAATGAAAGGGGAACAAAATTCATAAAGAAATGAAGAAAAATTTACTTACTAACAAATGACATTTTGTTTAATTTGATATTTCAATAGTGAAATAAAAATATACATTATTTAAAAAAGTAATATAAATAAAAATACTGATATTTCCTATATATATATATATAGATATGATATAATCTACCACAACCCCCTATATAACTCTAGAATTTGGTATTCTCGAGAACATTAGTTTTTATATTGAATGTATTTGATTGTGACACCGTTATGTTTTTTTATTTTTAATACATGACTATTTTTAGATTGTTGAGTTATTAGTGAACTTAATGGCTATAGAGATCGAGATTGAAACTATTTGATTATGTAATTAGGTTTATTTTATTAAATAAACAAATGAGTTCTTTATAAATATTCAGGAAATAACACTTGACTATTAGAGACTTCTTGCCATTTAAAAAAAAAAAACTATTAGTGGTCAATTCCACAGGGTGCACCTTCCCGAAATATCTATTAAAAATCCCAAGGATAAAGATGCTAAATAAATTAGCATAACGACAGAAAAAAATTATGCTAAACACTTAGCTAGAGAGAAGCGCTAAGTTGAGTGAAAAGAAAATTAAAGCACATCGAGAGATAAACGTGTGCTTTAAAGAAAACTAATTATTTATTAAATTAATATAAAAGCCTCGGTAACTAAGGGATCCAAACCCTTAAAGTTCTATGTTGCTAGAGAAAAATCTCTAACATGATCTATAAGAAAACCACTCAAGAACACAAGAGAGTTGATGACTCTTGCAAGCAAGAAAGTATGAGGAGGGAATCATTAGTGACAATTCATGGTTAAGATGAACATGCTCTTTTCCTAATTATTCCCAAGAAAATAATTACCTTGAGCTAAATAATGATTTCATTAATCCTGATTGAATTGTCTTTACTATTTCATTAATCCTTATTGAATTATATATTTACTATTGTTATGGCTATTATGTGACCTTGTTAGTATTTGTTGCTTTGAATTTCCGTTGGTAATTATTTCCATGCAAATATTCATTAATGATATTTGAAGTAGTTAACAAAGTAGATAAAGATTAATAAAAGAGTTATACACCATGAGTACATCATGTACGTATCATAACTTCATAGATTTTACCATGTAGTTTTTGGAAGGATAAATCTAAGCACATCTCTTATAGTACATGCATGTAAGAAGTTACACTTACACATTAACTGATATCATCTTGGATGGCATACCAAATGAGATTTTAAATTATGTTAGGGAAGGAAAGTTAGTTATATATATATTTATATATATCAAAAGATATGTATGTTAACTTAATGAAAATATTTAATAGAGATAATTCCTTAGGATAAACTTCATGGTAAAATAGTGAATAAGTATGCAGGTAGTGAAACATGAAATACTTATAGTATTGATGCAAATAAAATATTCTTTCCATTTTTTTTAAGAGTATAGCACAACTAGTTAAGGATTATTAGGAGTTTATACACATACATATAAGTATTAAGGCAATTTATATTAGACTTAAAACCTTGAAAAAACTATAACCAAATAGTAAGGTAATGATAGTGTATAGTTAACCATTAGTTATAGTATCTATAGTTCTAGGTTTTGTTGCTCTAAATATTCAAAGTTATCTATGATAAATAGGATTCTTTGTAGAGTTGGTATTTTATTTGGGTCATTTTAATGATGTAATTTGATACATTTTTGAATTGTAATGAGAGAGTCTCCAAAGACATTTATGATACTTGTCACTTTTTATATGTTGAAAATGGTAGATGATTTGGATACATATTTACTATCTACAATGACTTTTTTTTATTTCTTATGATAGGTGTTATCAAATTCACTTAAATTATAGATATTGTATTCACTTTTTTTTAATTATAGATGATGATCATGTTACAATAATTATCTTCTTCTTTTTATATATAATTGATGTTGTAGATTCTATTTTTATGGAGATTTAATTAGTATAATGATGATGTCAATTTGTATGGATGTTTGTTTCTCTAAAAAATCTTTATCAATGTTATGCTATAAAATATTTCAAATGAATTCATATAATGTATAATCATATAACTTATTTATGAGACGTTATATATTTAACTAATTAAATTGAAATATAACATATTAATTTAAATGTACAAAAAACAATAATAATTTTTTGGAAGAAAAGAAATAAGAAGAAATGGAAGTCAAATTGTAAGCCATGCTAGAAGAAAAATAGGAAGCCAAATTAGAAACCAAACTGGCTCATTCTCGCACTAAAATTGGCACTAAAGCTAATGTTATTTCTTACGAGTGGAAGAAAAAAAAAGCAACAACGGAATCCAAATTGGAAGTAAAATTAGAAGGCACACTAGAAATAAAACTGAACTCAAAATCAGAAGCAGCAGTAAAAGTCACACTAGAAGCAAAATTGGAAACCACACTAGAAGAAAAACTATATGCAAAATTGGAAGCTGCAATTAGAAGCAAAATTAGAAGCCAAACTAGAAGAAAAACTTGAAGAAAAATTGGAAGCCATAATAGAATAAAAATTGGAAGCCACATTGGAAGAAAAGTTGGTTGAAAAATGGGAAGTCACTTCGGAAGAAAAATTGGAAGGCATACCAAAAGCAAAATTGGAAGCTAGACTAGAAGAAAAATTAAAATCAAAATTAGAAGCCACATTAGAAGCAAAATGGGAAGCAAAATTGAAAGCTACAATAGAAGAAAACCACAAAACAAAATTGGAAGTTAAATTGGAAGCCAAACAAAGAGCCAAATTGGGAGCAAGTCTTAGCTCTATATCCAATGCTAAAATGGAACTGTTCCCGAAATTATTTATGGTGTTATTCCTCAAACTATTTACGACGTTATTTTTGGTGCTACTTATGATGCAACTCCAAGAAGTATACACTATCATCACCTTGCTATTTGGTTATAGTTTTTCAAGGTTTTACTTCTAATATGAATTGCCTTAATACTTATATGTATGTGTATAAACTCCTAATAATCCTTAACCAGTTGTGCTAGACTCTTAAAAAAATGAAAAGTATATTTTATTTACATGAATACTATAAGTACTTCATGTTTCATTACCTGCATACTTATTCACCAGTTTACCGTGAGGTTTATCCTAAGGAATTATCTCTATTAAATATTTTCATTAAGTTAATCTATACATATACATATATATAACTTTCCTTCCTTAACATAATTTAAATCCCATTTGGTATGTCATCCAAGATGATATCAGTTAATATGTAAGCGTAACTTCTTCCATGGATGTACTGTAAGAGATGTGCTTAGATAAATCCTTCAACAAACTACATGGTAAAATCTCTGATATATGATACATACATATGTACTCATGTTTTTATAATACTGGTGTATAACCCTTTTATTAATCTTTATCTGCTTTATTAACTACTACAAATATCATTAATAAATATTAGCATGGAAATAATTACCAACGGAAATTTAGAGCAACAACTACTAAAAAGGTCACATAATAGCCATAACAATAGTAAAGACATAATTCAATAAAGATTAATGAAATCATAATTTAGTTAACCGTAATTATTTTCTTGAGAATAATTAGGAAAAGAGCATGTTCATCCTAACCATGAATTGCCAATAATGATTCCCTCCTCATACTTTCTTGCCTGCAAGAATCACAAGAATCACCAACTCTCATGTGTTCTTGAGTGGTTTTCTTATAGATTCATGTTAGATATTTTTCCTTGGCAACATAAAACTTTAAGGGTTTGGATCCCTTAGTTACCTAGGCTTTTGTATTAATTTAATAAATAATTATTTTTCTTCAAAGCACACATTTTTCTCTCGATGTGCTTTCATTTTCTTTTCACTCAACTTAGCGTTTCCCTCTCGCTAAGTGTTTAGCATAATTTTTTTTTGTCGTTATCGTAATTTATTTAGCATCTTTATCCTTGAGATTTATAGTACATATTTCGGGAAGGTGCACCATGTGGAATTGACCACTAATAGTATTTTTTTTAAATGGCAACAAGTCTATAATATTCAAGTGTTATTTCCTGAACAACTCATTTATTTATTTAATAAAATAAACATAATTACATACTCAAATAGTTTCAATATCGACTTCTATAGCCAGTAAGTTCACTAATAATTCAATAATCTGAAAATAGTCATGTATTAAAAATAAAAAACATAGGGGTGTCACAATCAAATACATTCAATATAAAAACTAATGTTCTCTAGAATGCCAAATTTTAGAGTTGTGGCAGATTATATATATATATATATATATATATATATATATATATATATATATATATATAATATATATATATATATATTGGAAAATATGAGATTTTTTATTAATATTACTTTTTAAAATAATTTTATTTTTTAATTCACTTTTGAAATATCAAATTAAACAAAAAAATCATTGTTAGTAAGGTAATTTTTTCTTCATTTCTTTAGGAACTTCTTCTTCCCCTTTCGTTTTATTCATCTAACCTTACATCTTTCAAAAGTTGAATGACCCATTTAGGTATTTGATGTTGACTTGTTTGTGGATCTGAATAATCACCATGATTATAAAGTGGATTGATATAAAAATATTATTTTTGATCATCTAAAGGTCTAGCAGTTGGAGAGTATCTATTGCATGAACTACTACTAGAAGTTTCAAATGAACTTCCAAAAGATCTAGATGGTGTATATGAATAAGGTAAAGTGGATGAATCATTTTCTAAAGAAAACCATTCAATATCATAACCATGTTGTGTACTTGGTTGATTTCACATTCTTCTTTTCTTTTTATAGCCCTTAATTTCCAATTTATTTAGAATACTTTCGATCTTTGTGGCATACATGCTTTCTGTTTCATCAAATATAACATCTATGTTGACAATAAAATTTTCATTGGATAAAAGATGATATCCCTTCTTTTCATCAAAATACCAAATCAATGTACACTTCAAACTTTGTGAATCAAGCTTAGTTCAATTTTCTTGAGGAACTAAGAGATAACATACTTAACCAAAAGCTATGAGATATTTAACCTAAGGTTTGAAACAAAACCATGTTTCATATGGTGTAATTCCATCCAAACAAGTAGTTGGAGACCTATTCCTTTCATTATTAGAAGTTTTACATATTCATATCTTGTTATGATTATCTTCATGTTTAGTTTGATGGAATTGGTTTTTACTAAACCATCCTCCATAACGAGATAATATCCTTCTTTTCGAATCATGACAATGATAATAAATTCTTCTTAAATATTGGTACATACCAAACATTTGAAATTAGTTTTTCTCCAATTCCAAAAAGAGAAACATTTACTACACCTTTTCCATGAGGAATGTCTCTTCTATGATCTGCTAAAGAGATTGAATTGAGTTTACACTATTGAAAACTCGAAAAGGAATCATTTTGAAATGTCATTTGTTGTGTTTCCACTGTATCTAATATCCAAGATTCTTCAGAAACACTTTTAAGTCATGTGGAGAATTGTAAGGTCGTTGATTTAAAACTTTGAAGTGTAGCAAAAACATATTCTGAGCCATCATCTTCTTGGTCATTAGCAAACTATACCAAATGTTATTCAAAATTTGGGATTTTTCAATAAAAATTCTACAATATTTAACATCATGACCAACTCTACTGCATCTTTTACATATAACTTGATTCAAGTATTTGCCTCCCTAAATTTTTCCTCTACCCTGAGTTTTTCCTCTGCTGAAGTTGTTTCCTCTACCTTTACTTTGACTGTAACCTTATCCTCTGTGTGGTCCCTGAGTTTCATTTTTATGCCCTATGTTATCCATTGACTTCTTCTACCTCTGGAACTTCTAGTTGAATATTTACTAGTGTCATATTCTATAAATGAGACATCTTCTTGAACATGTTTCTTCTTTCCAAATTTTTGTCATGTTGAGATAGCATTTCACTTGATTCATCAAATTTTAATTTCCATAGCTTTCTAGTCACCTGTAAGTTAATGGGAAATGTGTATATGTATATGGAAAACTAAAGATCAAAATAGTAGTCATGAAGCTATCTTCTATTACTTGAAATCCAATGAGACGAGGATCATTGAGATATTTTGGAAGATCCTTGTTCTGCAAAAGAAAAAACATTTATAATGAAAAGTTATTGTTTATTTCATATAATAATTATTTTCTCTGTTATATATCTAATATTACAACATATAAAATGAAATAATAATCATATTACATAATATAAAAGTTGACATATGATACTAAAATTTCAAATAATTTACAACAAAGATGTTGTCACAAAGAATGTTATAACATCGCATGTTATAATAACAAGCCATTTCATCTTTGTTTGAAGATATTGAAATTGTGTAGCTAGAGAGGTGTTTCTGCCTCCAAACACTACTCGAACACTTGGGGGATCAAGGAAACAAATTGAGAATCACAAAGAGAGGTAACAACATTTTGAGAAGAAAATGTTGTAACAGTGCATGTTGCAACAATAGATATTGTAGCAATAGAAGCCATAAGTTATAATAGATGATGTAACATCAAATGTTGTAACACCAATCCATTCCATATTTTTTCTCAAAGCTTGAAAGTGGGAAACCAAAGAGGTGTTTTCGCGACCCAATACTACACCATCATTTGGGGATCAAGAAAAAAGTTTGAGAATCAGAAACATTGGTAACAGTGAATTGAGAAGAAGATGTTGTAGCATCAGCTGTTGTAAGAATAGGTTCCATAATAGCATGTCAATGTTAATATGATATAAACAACAACCATTAGAGTAGACATTTTAACAATTGATGGGGTAGAAACCCATTTCATATTTCTTGCTTGAAAGTGGGTAGCGAAGGAGATGTTTCTGCCACTGAAAACTACACCAACACTTGGGGGATCAAGAAAACAAATTGAGAAACACAAACATAGGAAATAATGGATTAAGAAGTAGATGTTGTAACAATGGCTGTTGTAATAGTAGATGTTGTAACAGTATATGTTGTAACAACATATACCATAACATAGGTTGTAACAACGGATGTTGTAACAGTAAGCCATTCCAAGCTACTTGTCAAAGCTTAAAAGTGGGCATCCAGAGAGGTGTTTATTCCACCCAACACTACACCAGCACTCGACAATCAAGAAAACAAATTCAGAACCACAAACATTGGTAATAACAGATTGAGAAGTAGATATTGTAAGAACAGATGTCATAACAGTATGCCAATGTTAAATGTGTTGAAAATGTTGTAGGAGTTGATGTTTTCACACCCATTACTATTGAAAATTTTGAAACTATTTTAGAAGGTGATACTATAACAATTGTTGTTGTTGAAACTATTGAACGAGTGACCATTACAATGGATGTTGTCACAATGGATATTGTAACATCATATGTTGTAACACTTGAGGGGGTAGAATGTAATTTAATTTTTCATTTCAAAGCTTAAAAGTGGGCCTCCAAAGAGATGTTTCTTCCACCCAACATTACACCATCTCTTGGGGGATCAAGGAAAGAAAATGAGAAGCACAAATGTTGGTAACATCAAATTGAGAAGAAGATGTTGTAACAACAAATGTGTAACATCACGCAAACTCTCATACTGTTAGAAGAATGGGGTAAGATATATTTATTTATTTTTTCCTCCAAACTCTACTTGACTCCCCAACTCAATATAAGGGCCTCACAATTAGAGTTGTTATTCCCTATCGAATGTAACGAACTCCACTCACTGAATCAACTTGTCGCAGACCTGTCAAGAGGGTACACTTTTGACTAATTGTAGAAATTTCGAGTTGACTTGTCAGCTAACTCATCCCAGTGGACATCATCCCAATTGATTCCATATCCTCACCACACAAGCCTCTAGGTTAATCTACTAGGTTTTTACCTTCGGGCTGCATCAACACTTCCTCATCCAGTTTCATTAAAGAAAAACTCAGGCCACGCGAATGAAGAGTATCCACGATTAGAATTCAGAGTGGCGCATGGTTTTGTTGTATTTTCATTATAATGTTAATGCTTTCCTTCAATATCTGTCATGGATTGATTAATGGATCTTTATCTTCCCTTAGGTAATGCATGAGATGAGAGCCTTTACTACCATTGTAAGAGTAAGTCGCAACATGACCATCATTTCCCTGAGATGGTTTTTTCGAGCATGGATCTATCTTAGAAGTCCTACAGAACTCGGAATAAATGTGAGTACATGGTACTGATGTTGATGCCTTGTTAAGGTGCCATATGGTTCTATCCCTTTTGAGCTTAAACCATGGGGTAGGCCTTTCAAACCTAATTGCTTAAATGTTTTCCACAAAATATTTTTTTTGGGAATTTGGTAGGCCCCTATAATATTATTGATTCCCCCATTACTATTGTCATTGTAGCCCTTATTATTATTATCGTTCTACTATTATCCCCATATTTTTATTATTGTGCCCCACAGAAGCCCACTATCATTATTTTTTTGCCCTTATATTATTATTTTTATGTCAGCTTTGATTATATTGCGACCCCTTAGACTCCTATATAAGGAAAGGAGGTTTTATCATTTGTATCATCCAAGAATTGTTGATTTGTGTAATGTAAAGGAGGTTTCCCCTTCGAAGAGGCTGATTTTGAGGTCGTTGATCTATATTTTCTTCTATTTTGTGAAATGGTTACATAACATTTGGTATTAGAGCCTTTGGATTCTAGGGTTTCGCTGCTCCAAATAGGTCGTTGTGGAACTTTCACTATACTTTTTTTTTACGATGTTTCAGAAGCTGAAATCAAAACCCATTTGAATCACAATCATGGTGAACCTTGGGTCCAAATTTCAGATCTTTTCTCGCTACATTTTCAGATATAGGATCTAATGAAGTGAGGGCTTTTTTTGTCTCCCAAATTATAATTCAAACAAGGGACCTGGTGAAAATCGCCATAACGTTCTCTCTGAGGATCAGATTAAAATTTTGTAAAACGTTACATAAAGAGGATGGCCTATAGTTTTTTGTGTATTGATTTTAGGTCCTAAGGTAAAAAGAGTGACACTTTTTAATTCGTACAAGTTCACTCTACTGAACTAGTCTGTAATTAGGCCATTGTCGGATATTTGGGCATAACTCTTCCTTGGAGAATCCAATCTTGATTGGACTTGTGGGGTTCGAAAAAGGACTTTGAGGGCTTCCAAAGGACATAATTGCAGACCTTGGAGATCCAAAATTATAGAGATAAAAAATATTAAATATCGAGCTCCTACAAAGTGAGAAAAAGGTATGTAGTTTTTTTTTTAAATTTTGCACAAGTTTGGTTGAAAAAATAGTTTGAAGGAATTCAAAGGGCATAGTGAAGCATTATTATCATTAATTGATGCTTGGAAGAAAGAAAATGGAAACACCTAGTAAGAAACCTAAAAGCTCTAGCATGACTCATGAAGAAGAGGAAGAAATGCAACATCATATATCAAAATTACAAGATGAAGTGCAACAAAATTAACTCTCACAAAGAGTAACATAAACTAAGATGGATGGTTTAAAGAAAGGCCTGGAAGCTAAGATGGATGGTTTAAAGAAATATGTGGAACCTAATATGTATGTTTTAAAGAAATGTGTGGAAGCTAAGATGAATGACATGGAAGCTAAGATTGATGGTATAGACGAAAAACATAAAGGGAATATGGAAGATTTGAAGATAGATTTGACAAGGTTGCTACAAGAAGTTATTACTAATGGTGAAAGGGTAGTAAAGGACAATCATGATGAGAACAAAATAAATTTCAATCATGATTTCAGACTCTAACGTAATATTGAAGGCCCCCTATGTTCCAAATATCAATATGACAAAGTTTGATGGCAAGGATCCTGTAACATGGATACTACAAATGGAGAAATATTTTGATCTCCATTATGTGAAAAACACACAAAAGGTATGCATTGCAACTTTATATTTGGAACCAAATCAATCTGTATGGTACCAATGACTTTTCTCTTGTAAACAAATTGTCACTTGGGCAATTTTTACAAAAGAAATAATAGCACATTATGAGGATAGAGAAAGAAACACCTTTTCTAGCCAATTGATAAGTCTCAAACAAAAGGGTCCAATGATGGACCACATTGAGGACTTCAAAAAATTGAATATAAGCGTAAACGATATTCTAGAGGAGCATATGATTGATGCGCTTGTAGGGACTTTAAAGGATAAAATCCAACATGAGGTTTGCCTTTGGGAACCTGATTCATTGGCGGAGGCATTCGGGTTGCCAAGAAAAATGTAAAGAAAAATTATGGCAACAAGGAATCCTACCACTCACAACTATAAACATGGAAGTGTTGTTTCCCCTAGCCTTCCACAACCTGCAAGGTTGACACCACAATAATTAGAAGAAATAAGAGAAAAAGGGCTTTGTTACAATTGTGATAGAAAATACACTAAAGGTCATAAGTGTGCTGAGAAGAATTTACTTTACATATATTGTCAAGAGGAGGAAGGAAAGGAACAAGAAACATCAAAAGAAGAGGATATACACCAGGAACAAACCCTAGAGAAAGAAGAAATGAAT